>CM040917.1:34206567-34216567 GCA_023029165.1 Gobiocypris rarus
ACAGAAAAAGTATTGGTAGCTTATCAACCAGACATTATCCAGTAATTTTTATGGACATTCCGTAAATTAAGTTCAAAATTCAAAATACAGGTAAAAAAAATAAATAAAATAAAAATACAGAAAAGTATGTCAAATTAATACAGTTCATTGTGCCCTATTTTTACAGATTTTTTTTAGTGTCTTTGCTATCCTGTCCTATCCACCTTCTCTTGATGGACAGCAGATGGCTCTGTTACTCTTTAGAGAACATGTTGCAGCTAATCATCATTTCTCTGATTTTGTCTGAACTCTGATTTTTATCTGATTTGCATTTCAAATAATTCCCTGGACATCCTTATTCTTGATCTCGTTTGCTAATTGGCTTGTTTATTTTCTCATCAGTGTCTCTCTTTCCTTCTTATCTGTTCCCTGGAAAACATTTGAAAACAATGTTGCACGTGTGTTTCTGAGCAGTGTGTCACCTAATGGGCTCTTCAGAATGATGGAGGATAGAGAGAATCCTTAGCGACGGTTAGTGAATGTGAATGACATAAGATCCTCTGCGCACAAGGACTTATGTCAGTAACTTCTTTGCTGTGCTTTCTCTCTCTCTCTCTCACACACACACACACACACACACACACACACACACACACACACACACACACACACACACACACACACACACACACACACACACACACACACACACACACACACACACACACACACTTCCATCTGCAGTGACCGTGTAGAGGTCATTGCTAAGCACTGCTGTTTGAAAACCAGCACACTCAGCAGAGCGGTCTCTGAATCCTGAGCTTAACGCTCCAGTCAGGCATTTCACTTTTTTTTCCCTATAACATGCATGTGTGTGATTGAACTGGTAATGGAACTGAAAAGCATAACAGTGTGTCTCTGGTATGGGAGTTTTTTCCCGCCCCTCTCGAATTTCACTTAATGGAGTCCCATGCTTGAGATATGCCATATCCCAGCATCTTTTTCATTTTCCATGAGCAGAAGCTCAGACATGTAACACATTTTAATCGAATCACTTAGCGTAATGTTGTCTGGCATTGCTAAAGTAACACACACTCACACAGGACTCGATTCGGGCCTCACTATTGGTCAGCATACTGCACTCGAGATCTGCACTCTGATTGGACACCAGGTGGCAGTGAAAACTAATGCTGATGTCTACAGTAGAGTCTGAGAGGCAGAAAGAGAGCGAGAGTGCAAAGGGAAGAGGATGCTTCCTGCAGAAAACACAGAACTTCAAAGGGAGGAAAGAAACCGTATGTTTGCATAGCATGCACTGATTTAAAGCATTTAACACTTTGCATGTAGAGTTGATCCAGCTGATCCTAGATCATCGGAGAAGTCTCGGGTGGAGCCGCATCTGCTGACCTGCATCAGCACCACTGACTTGGAATCAGTGGAATGGCATCTGCTCAGCGCTATGGCCGCTCAGACAGGGAGATTGCCAATGAGATGCAGAGGCTGCAGGGTAGGTGCTTACGCATGCTTTCTCTTAAAGGTGACCTCGCCACTGTGTAGGATGACACAGCATATATACAAACATACTCAAGACGTCATTTTTCTAAAAAGCCTGAAATGACTTTTGAATAACTTGAATGGATTCTATTGGGTTGTGATGTTTTAGCATATTTTGCACCTATGAATCAATATAAGATGTCTCTGCTAATGTGATTTGGCTGTCTGGGCTCAGTACGTCTCTCTGCAGCTGTTTGTTGTGAGACGTGCGATGCAGTTCCCAGGGTTGTCACAGCCACATGCAAAGTTTACGGTTGGTTTCCAATTGATGCTTTGCGGTGCTTATGACGTCTCCTGTTGCAAAATCGTCCTTGGGGAGAATTTCTGTCCTGGCACTAGAGGAGAGTTTGTTTGTGTTCATGCGGATACACATTTAGTTACACAATCTCCTTTTTTTTCAGAAGATGAAATGGTTTAAAACTAGTACATTAAGCACTGAGAACTGGTGTATTAGAGCATCTTTGGTCAGTTTCTCATTGACCTGGATTGTAGTGCTTGTGTGCCCTTTGTGTGGACCACTTTTAAGATTGAATCAGAGGCAAAGAGAGAGTGAATGAATAAATGGGATTAGGTTGAAGGATTGCCCAAACAAAGACAGCAGGAATGAAGAAACAGAGGGTTTAAGAGCAGAAGCACTGACTCTGGATGTGTGTTGTTCTGAAATAAACAAGGTACAGTACAGAGTGTCACCTCTAAAGTAAATTACGAAACGCTCTTCCGCATTACACGCATTCATAGAGTTAGGTAGGTCACACTATAGATTAGGGTCCAGTTCTCACTATTAACTACGACTTCTGCCTCAATAAACTCCTAATTTCTGTTGATTAATAGTTAGTAAAGTAGTTGTTAAGTTTAGGTATTGGGTGATTAAGGGATGTAGAATATAGTCCTGCAGGATAAGGCATTAAAGTTCACTTCAAAATGAAAATTTCCTGATAATTTACTCACCCCAATGCCATCCAATATGTTCATGTTTTTCTTTCTTCAGTGGAAAATAAATAAATTTTTTGAGGAAAGCATTTCACGATTTTTCTCCACACAATGGACCTCATTGGCAACCAAAATGTTGAAGGTCCAAATCAATACAGTTTCAAAGGGTTTCCAAGGCTCTGCAATATCCCAGACGAGGAATAGGGTCTTATCTAGTGAAACCATCTCTCATTTTCAAGACAAAGTAAACATTTATATACTTTTTAACCTAAATTGCTCATCTTGCGCTGGTCTGCGACGTTACAAACATCCTTTAGAAGGTTAAACAACCCAACTGCTGGGTTAGTCCATATTTGACCCAACATTGGGTTGTTTTTTACCAAGCATTTTTTAGAGTGTAGTCTTTGCACGTTCACTTGGGACAGGACTTCTGTCTACGTCTAGACTTCTGCCTACGCAATCCATGGCACGTCGCAGAGCAGCACAAGATGAGCAATTTAGGTTAAAAAGTATCATTTTTTCTTGAAAATGGCGGATGGTTTGGCTATATAAGACCCTTTTCCTCAGCTGGGATCGTGCAGAGCCTCTGGAGCCCAGAAGAAAATCAATGTTTTGTTCTCAAAATTGACTTAATTTGGACCTTCAATGTTTGACTGAAGAAAGAAAGAAAGACAACATCTTGGATGAGATGGGGGTGAGTAAATTATCAGGACATTTTTATTTTAAAGTGAACTTATCCTTTAATATGTGCCTCTATAAGTAGGCCAACTAATAAACAGCCAATATCCTATGCATTCTAATAAGCAACTACTTAATAGTGAGAATTTGATCTCGACATGTGCTGTTCCATATCTTCTGAAGTAATTAGACCACTTAGTGGGAGTAGTAAATAGAAAGTTATATTGTTATTCACATTTAAACTAACAAACATCATGAGAGTTTCATAAGAAGTTGCAATATTCGATTCATGATCAAATGTGGTTGATCCAGATCACAAAACTGGACTAAACTGTTCAGGGATGCACCGAAATGTTAACATTATGGACCGAACCTGAAAATTTTGGATGCGCTTGACCGAAATTTGAAACCGAAAATAGATAATAAACAATGCATTAATCAAACCTATTTTATAATAAACAGTTAAATAGATTAAACTGAGCTGTACAAACATTTAAAGTGCACATAAGGTACACTTAAAAAAAAAGTGTGTTGGATTTAAATGATTTAATTGTGTACATCGGTCCCACATGAATCAATTAAGTTAAACAAACATAATTGGTTCATGTAACTTCAACATCATAGAATGAACATATTTTAAGTGACCCAATGAAGTTGTCTCAAAGTGAATTTTAAATGGCTCCCTGACATGATTCAAGCATTACATTTTATACATTCATTCACTTTAATTTCATATACTTTAATGTTATACAACTAAATGATTTTACTGCACTATCTAGTTGACAAACTTTCAGCTAGTATCTTAAATGCTATGCATTAAAAGCTTCTTCGGTAAAGCAATTATGACTTTAGTTGTATCGATCCGCAGTCTAAGCAAATGCTCCACTCTTCTCCACAATGGTAACTCACTGAAATGTTTATTGTTCTAATAATTACAAAATTATTGAATATTTAACACTTTTAAACCAAATCAAGTCTCCCCCTTTCTCATCTTTCTCATTAAATAACACTTTTACTTATAAAATAACAACATTTACTATCTCTTGATTTAGCCATGCAAAGCATGCTGGAAACTAACTAGCCCCGCCCAGTTTCAATTAATGCAACACAAATCATTCATGTAATCTCAACACAAACGGATTAAGTAAACTTCAACTTTACTTATTCTCTTGACTTACTTAAGTGGATTGAACACAATCAAATTAAGTTAGGACAAAATGTATAGCAATTGTGTTGCTTAAGCTCATTTTAACTAAGCAATTTGAACAAGCAGTACAAATCTTTTTTTTTTCAGTGTAGTTTTATATTCAACAGAGAAGAAAATGCTGAATAAAGTCGTAGTTTTTGTTATTTTTGAACCAAAATGTATTGTCGATGCTTCAAAAGAGTCACTGATGTCACATGGACTACTTTGATGATGTTTTTATTACCTTTCTGGACAGGGACAGACTGTATACTGTGCATACACTTTCAATGGAGAGACAGAAATCTCTCGGACTAAATATAAAATATCATAAACTGTGTTCGGAGATGAATGGAGGTCTTATGGGTTTAGAACGACATTAGGGTGAGGCATTATTGACAGACTTTTCATTTTTGGGTGAACTAACCCTTTAATGCCAGACTTTTCATTTTTGGTGAACTATCCCTTTAAGTGATTGTATAGCCCACCGGCTGTTTGGCGTTTCCCCAGTTGAAACCCTGATTGAGCCATGAAACAGGATTAATTTCGGTAAGTTGTAATGTATCTTTCAACACACCTTCTAGTGTTCACCCATGTTTATTTCGTGCTTTGGTAAAGAGTAATAAAGATGAGACGATCGTGTCACGTGCGCTTGATCCTTGAACTGAGGCGACCTATCACGCCGTATTAAAGAGCGCCAAAACGTCATTTATTGTTTGAATTCCGTAATAAAATCGACAGAATTTTAAAGTAACTGCTTTGCTTCATATTAAAAGTAAAAGTAACACAGCTTTTTGCGATTATTGGATGGCAGGTGCTACATGCATGTTTGGTGGAGTTTTGTTCATGCAGTAGCACAGGCTAAAATATTTTAGATTTAAACGGATAGTTCACTCCTAAATTAAAATTATCCCTTCATTTACACACCCTCATGCCATCCTAAGTGTATTAGACATTCTTTTTTCAGACTTATACAATCAGAGTTATATATTATAATATGCCAATCCAAGCATTATAATGCCAGTCCAAAATTGAAGTCCAAAAATGTGCATCCATTCATTATAAAAGTGCTCCACACGGCTCCAGGGGGTAATAAAGGCCTTCTGAAGCAAATCGATGGGTATTTGTAAGAAAAATATCCATATTTAACACATTATATAGTAAAATATCTAGCTTCTGACAAACCGCCTTCCATATTCAATTTATGGAAAAAACGTAACTGGCGCGACGATGATGTCGGACGTAGCGTAAGTGTTTTGAACTTCGAGATATGCAACACTTTCTGCGTAAGTTGAATACGGAAGGCGGTCCACTGGAAGCTAGATATTTTACTTTATAACGTATTAAATATGGATGTTTTTCTTACAAAACCCATCGATTCGCTCAGAATAGGGATGGGAATTTCTCATTTCGATCATCAATAGGTCTCAAAAAATAAGTTCTCATGGGCGGTGCGTCTCCGTCACTGCAGTTGCTGACACACATCCAGAGCATTGCTTTAACGCCTTTATTAACCCCATGGAGCCGTGTGGAGCACTTATATAATAGATGGATGCACTTTTTTGGTCTTCATATTTTGGGCTCACATTCACTGCCATTATAAAGCTGGGAAGAGCAATGATATATTTTCATTTAACTCCGATTGTATTCATCTAAAAGAATAATGTCATACACCTAGGATGGCTTGAGGGCAAGTAAATCATGGGGTAATTTTAATTTTTGGGTGAACTATCCCTTTAATTGTTGCAGCTCATCCATGTTGTGTGCATGAAATAGATGATGAACACTTTATGTCAAAACGTGACATAATTAAACGCCTGTTTCGGTCACTAATTTCGGCCCTCCAAAACCAGTTCACCCCGAAACCTAAAATAGCTGTTTCGATGATTCAGTGATTTGGTGTCGGGGGTTAACAGCTCAAAATTTCTTTTGTGCACCACATAAGAAAAAAGTATGGAATGATATGAACGTGAGTAAATTACCTCTGAATTAAAATATTTGGTTGAACTGTCCCTTTAAGAACTCTCTGTTCCGAAGATACAGAAGCGATAATTACCATATTATGTTTAATATTTTGCTCACTTTTGTACTACATAATATGGTGGTCTTCACCTTCATATTTAATGTGAAAAGACTGAATAATTCCTGTACCCACTATCACTCCCTCTCTGACTATAATCATCATAATATATGATAATCTGCCGTTTAAACTGTTGCAGAGACACCTATATATTAACATGTTGGAGGCTTGGGCTTTGTTCGCCCTAGAAACCTGAAGTAGAGCAGTGTGTTGAGTGTCAGGCCAGATTGATTGTGTGTAAAGATGCTTGTGGGGGGAATGAATCATGTGGCGCTAAGTATGTTATTCAGCATGCCATTGCTTTCTTACGCCTCATTGGTTGCAAAATTAAGGCAGAGCAGGAAACACTGCCATAATGACATGCTTATGTGTGCACTCATGCTTAATATGAAACAGTGGTAAAGCTTTCACATCATGATACTGCTTTTAAAAAAAAAGTTAACCTCTCTAAACTACAGTAGCTGTATTATGTATTTTAGAGAACAGTCAATCATATGATTATCATGAATACTGCAAGTTCTAGAAATGTAAGACATCAGCTACTTAGGGTGTGTATAAGACAAAAATACTGTCAGTCAGGGCAAAAAGTGTGTGGTGTTGTATGTGTGAGGATTTGGTAGTCTCGTGTCAAAGAGGTGGAAGCTGAAATCAATTTTAATGCATACATAACCATTTTTGTGTCTCGTTTAGTGCAAAAATGTATTATTCAGCGTTCATTTTGCACTTCAGTTGAGTTTTCTCTCTCCTCTCGAGTGAGCAGATTAGAGTTGCTAATCAGACCAATTTGATCCCCTGCTTTGATCAGATTACCATTTCTCTATGTGCAAGTGTGACTGCCTTAAACAGAGCTCATCAGCGGCAATATTCATAGGGATCAAAACATTTTAAAGCAAAGTATAAATGCCCTGTTTTATTTCTGAAAACATAAGGAAAGTCTTGCTAATGAGCACTTGTTTTTGTAATGGGAGAGCATGCAGGCACTGAACGCTTACACAGGCCACAATAGATATCCTTGTTTATTCCTGTTGATTATGGCATGGCATGAATTTAGTTTGATTAAGGCGTACTGACAAAGAATGCAGGTGATGAAACTATTGGGACTATTAATAAATTGATTGATTGATTGATCTAAAAATAACTTTATTTAATAACTAATTTAAGTGAACTTAAACATAAACCCATTATAATAAATGTAATTTACCTGTGGCCTTCCTACCTGTTAGACCTATACAGAAATTTAATAAAGTTATCAAACAGCTTTCTTAACTTTATAAATTATAAATTAAATACAGATTAATCCTTATTAAAGCTACAATTTTCTCTGTTCTCTTTGTTCTTTGATTATGACAGAATCACAGCGACTGGTTTATTAGAGTACTGTCACTTTAAGATCTGCTGCTGCCACACATGATGTGGATCTAATTGTTTGTTCAAGAGCAAAAGAGAACTCGATTCTGGCACGCTGTCTGTGCAAACAATACTGGCATGTCTTTCTGTGTGTGTGTGTGTGTGTGTCACATAGTCAGGACATTCACAGTCAGCTCTTTTGTCTTTTGGCGCTTGAATGGTTTTAAAGGCATTTGCATGAATCACAGCGTGATCATATAATGTAACGCTGCGTTAATTGTTTATATATATATATATATATATATATATATATATATATATATATATGTATATGTATGTATAGACATTCATATTAGTAATTTATTTATAATTAATGTAAAATAATATATGATTATTAAATAATGTTATATCAATTATTTATAAATTCAGTTCATTTATATACATTTCTACTATTTATGTTCTATTATACTGTAAAATAGAACATTGTAAATCATTTAGACATTTGTATATACTTACATTTTGAATGAGCTCATATGTACAGTCACAAACAATGTGTTTATGCCTTGTTTCTTCCTTTGTCCTCTTTTTTGGGTACAGTAAATCACATCCAAACAGTGGCAGGTTGTTAAAAAAACAGCAATTAGTGGCACCATATGGCAGAAAATGGCAAGTCTGCTTTGAAGCCCTCCCAGGCTAAAAATCTTTCCATATGCTGAGGAATTTTGCTATTTATTATCTCTCGTTATCCAGACAGAAACGCCTCTTCTCTGAACATGTTTTATATTTGAGTGTTTTTCAGTGGTCATCGATGTAGGCGTCTCCACCTACAGTCTGGTGGGCTGGGAATGTTCCTCAAATGAGCCACACGAATGCCTGGGGAATGTGTCTCACTCTCCTTCACCTGCTAGTTAATTTGGAACTGTTTGGATTTTTGTAAAACTACAATTATAATGATAAAAAAGTAGCTAAACTACAGTCAAGTGCCCCTGATGAAGTTAGCAATAGCTGTTGTTGTCACTGGAAAATCCACAAGCAGTCACGCTTCTGATGAATAAAGTCAAACACAGATGTTTCAAAAAACCAAAGTTCAGTCTTATTCTCTGTAGAGGTGGTACTGTAATTATTTCATTTTTTGCATGTTTGTGTCTATATGTGTGCGTGTGAATCTGTAATGGTAAATGTAAAGGTAGTCAGGAGAGTGTGCAGTGTGCATTTTATTTAAAAGAAAGTTTTACACAAGAAGAAAATAACTTCTTTCCTTCCTTCCTTTGGACTCTCATCCACAGACGGCTTGTTTAAGTGTGGGAAGAGGCATTTTAAGTTGAGTTGAGAGTATTTGCTGTGTGTTTCTGTATTTGGTTGAGTTGTGAGTTTGTGGTGTGTTTCTGTATTTGGTTGAGTTGTGAGTTTGTGGTGTGTTTCTGTATTTGGTTGCGTTGTGAGTTTGTGTTGTGTTTCTGTATTTGGTTGAGTTGTGAGTATTTGTGTTGTGTTTCTGTATTTGTTTGGGATGTGAGTATTTGCAGTGTGTTTCTGTATTTGGTTGCGTTGTATTTGCAGTGTGTTTCTGTATTTGGTTGAGTTGTGAGTATTTGTGTTGTGTTTCTGTATTTGGTTGCGTTGTGAGTTTGTGTTGTGTTTCTGTATTTGGTTGAGTTGTGAGTTTGCGGTGTGTTTCTGTATTTGGTTGAGTTGTGAGTATTTATGTGTGTTTCTGTATTTGGTTGAGTTGTGAGTTTGTGGTGTGTTTCTGTATTTGGTTGAGTTGTGAGTATTTGCAGTGTGTTTCTGTATTTGGTTGAGTTGTGAGTATTTGCGGTGTGTTTCTGTATTTGGTTGAGTTGTGAGTATTTGTGGTGTGTTTCTGTATTTGGTTGAGTTGTGAGTTTGTGGTGTGTTTCTGTATTTGGTTGAGTTGTGAGTATTTGCGGTGTGTCTCTGTATTTGGTTGAGTTGTATATATATATATATATATATATATATATATATATATGTATGTATATGTATGTATAGGATATTCATATTAGTAATTTATTTATAATTAATGTAAAATAACAGGTGATTATTAAATGTTATATCAATTATTTATAAATTCAGTTCATTTATATACATTTACTATTTATGTTCTATTATACTGTAAAATAGAACATTGTAAATCATTTAGACATTTGTATACTTACATTTTGAAAGAGCTCATATGTACAGTCACAAACAATGTGTTTGTGCCTTGTTTCTTCCTTTGTCCTCTT
>CM040917.1:34221567-34289067 GCA_023029165.1 Gobiocypris rarus
TTATGTGTGTGTGTGTTTATGTGTGTGTGTATGTGTGTTTATGTGTGTTTATGTGTGTATGTGTGTGTTTATGTGTGTGTGTGTGTGTGTGTGTATGTGTGTTTATGTGTATGTGTGTATGTGTGTATGTGTGTGTTTACGTATTTGTGTATGTGTGTTTATGTGTGTATGTGTGTTTATGTGCATGTGTGTATGTGTGTTTATGCATGTGTGTATGTGTGTTTATGTATTTGTGTTTATGTGTGTGTTTATGTGTGTGTAAACTGCAGTCTCCTGTGTGTGTGTGTATGTGTGTGTTTATGTGTGTTTATGTGTGTGTGTGTGTGTGTGATGTGTGTGGTGTTTAGGGGCAGGGCAGTGTGTGGGGATAGAAAATACGGTGTGTGTGTGTGTATGTGTGTGTGTGTGTGTGTGTGTGTGTGTGTGTGTGTATTTATGTGTGTATGTGTGTTTGTGTGTGTGTATGTGTGTTTATGTGTGTATGTGTGTTTATGTGTGTGTAACGGCTGTGCTGTGTGTTTATGTGTGTATGTGTGTATGTGTGTTTATGTGTGTATGTGTGTTTATGTGTGTATGTGTGTGTGTGTGTATGTGTGTTTATGTGTGTGTGTGTGTGTGTGTGTGGTAAGTAACAAGGTCTAAATTCAGAATTTAAGCTCCTCTAAATTCACAAGTTCTTAAATTTAAATGGAATTCACCAAATTCTGAAAGTGGAATTTACAGAAATTCAGCATGTTCTAAAAATGTCCATAAAATGATAATTTATTAAATATAATGATATAATAAAATAATGATAAACTCAACATATCTGTCTGCGTGACATTTTATAAAACCTCCAAATTACATTTTGAAACTCTCAAGCAAGCTGTCATTCAGTTTCATTCAAACCGATCTGGACAAACTTCCCTTTCCTTGTCTTGAGGAACATTTGAATTTCTTTAGTTCATTTTATTTCCTTAAAGTTAATATAAGAGTGCTGAAGTTTGAGCAGCTGAATGCCACGCAATCCTTGAGCCACAGGTTTTCTTTAGTTGATCACTGTGGACATTCATGAATAAAAATAAGGAAATAATTAATTGGCAAGCATGAAATAAAATGTCTCTTGTGAAGTGAAAGTGTTAAATTCATGATTTAGTGAGACTGCATCACTCCATCTGCAGTGTGTGTTAGAGTTCTCCAGTTTACCACTAGGTGGTGCACCGCCCTTCCTTCCTTCAATCCTTGTGTAGTCCTGCTGTTTTCGAGCGCTAGAGACCCATGAGGTTAGTTGTTAGCCTGAGGTATCAGACACACTAACCCCGCATCTGTCTGTACTCTAACCTCTGCAGATCTCGAGTCCAGAATAGCCCTCAGCGCTCACACAACCTTCTTTTAGTGACTCAAAGTCCCATGTTGAGAATGAAGGTTTTTCCAAAACGCTTTCTTCTTTTTTCTTTTTTTCTTCCTCATGTGGATTGTTCTTTCGCCTAAAGGGGCTCCTACAGTATCACCTCTATATACATATATACGAAACTAAAACAGATTCATATGTGTGTGTGTGTGTGTGTGTGTGTGTGTGTGTGTGTGTGAGAGAGAGAGAGAGAGAGAGAGAGAGAGAGAGAGAGTGTGTTTGTGTGTGTGTGAGTGTATATGTGAGTTTGTGTGTGAGAGATTTTGTTTTTATGTGTGATTGAGAGTTTATGTGTGTGATTGTGTATGTGAAAGTGTGTGTGTGTGTGTGTGTGTGTGAGAGAGAGAGAGTGTGTGTATGTGAGTGTGTGTGTGTGAGAGATTTTGTTTTTGTGTGATTGTGATTTTGTGGGTGTGATTGTGTGAATGAATGTGTGTGTATGTGAGTTTGTGCGTGTATATGTGAGAGTTTGTGTGTGTAAGAGTTTGAGTGTGTGTGTGTGTGTGTATGTGAGTTTGTGTCTGTGTGAAAGAGAGATTGTGTTTTTGTGTTTGTTAGTGAGTGTGTGATTGTGTATGTGACTGTGTGTGTGTGTGTGAGAGAGAGAAAGAGAGAGTGTGTGTTGTGTGTGTGAGAGATTTTGTTTTTGTGTGATTGTGAGTTTGTGGGTGTGTATGTGAGAGTTTGTGTGTGTAAGAGAGTTTGAGTCGGTGTGTGTGTGTGTGAGAGATTTTGTGTTTTTGTATTTTATTGTAAGTTTGTGTGTGTGATTGTGTGTGTGAATTTGTGTGTGTGTGTGTGTGTGAGAGAGAGAGAGGGAGAGAGAGTTTGTGTTTTTGTGTTTGATTGTGAGTTTGTGTGTGTTATTGTGTATGTGACTGTGTGTGTGTGTGTGTGTGTGTGAGAGAGAGAGAGAGTGAGTGAGTGTTGTGTATATGTGACTTTGTGAGTTTGTGTCTGTGTGATTGTGTGTGTGTGTGCCTGTATAGACCGTATATAGATAAAGTCGTCACCTTTATTCATATAGTGCTTTATATAATGCAGATTGTTTTCAAGCAGCTTTATAACAGGAAAATGATGCATTTCAGCTGTTGTTCATCTGAAGTCAGTTCAATGTTGATTCAGTCATTTCATCTATAAAGCAGTTCTGCAAAAAATGATACATATATTCTTAGTTTTATGGTATTAAAATAAGTCATGCTTGTTTTCAAGGCTTGTGTTGATGATGGTGTGTTTGCTCAATGCATTATGGCATGCAGTTTAGTTCAGGACCACGGACAGAGACTAGTCACGTCCACAGCTGTCATTACACAACATTGGCCAGTTAGCTTTCACCACACATACAGGTCCTTCTCAAAACATTAGCATATTGTGATAAAAGTTCATTATTTTCCATAATGTAATGATACAAATTAAACTTTCATACATTTTAGATTCATTGCACACCAACTGAAATATTTCAGGTCTTTTATTGTTTTAATACTGATGATTATGGCATACAGCTCATGAAAACCCAAAATTCCTATCTCAAAAAATTAGCATATTTACCCTCTCGCTTGAGGGTGTCAATGATGGCCTTCTGGACAGCAGTCAGGTCGGCAGTCTTACCCATGATTGCGGTTTTGAGTAATGAACCAGGCTGGGAGTTTTGAAAAGCCTCAGGAATCTTTTGCAGGTGTTTAGAGTTAATTAGTTGATTCAGATGATTAGGTTAATCGCTCGTTTAGAGAACCTTTTCATGATATGCTAATTTTTTTAGATTTCATGAGCTGTATGCCAAAATCATCAGTATTAAAACAATAAAAGACCTGAAATATTTCAGTTGGTGTGCAATGAATCTAAAATATATGAAAGTTTAATTTTAGTTTTTATCATTACATTATGGAAAATAATGAACTTTTATCACAATATGCTAATTTGTTGAGAAGGACCTGTATACTAACATCTCAACTCTTTCTCTTTGTCTCATAAACACATGCATGCACACACCAGTCAGAGATTTTCATTAAAGATATTGCAAGGCCGATCCCAGGCTTGAGAAGTGAAGATAACTGGAGACTGATAGCATATGACAGAGGCCATTTGATATTAATGACTTCCATCATTAAAAACCCTTTCGGGAGGGGAAGAATAAAAGCGAAAATTACACCCTTGATTAATGAAACTATCATAATTTTAAAGATTATCATTCTCCCCAGGCTTTTCATTTTCTCATATCTTCATTTTCAAAACCTGCAGCATTGGTGCGGTGTCGCTCTTCGTTTCTTTTATGCATCTCAAGCCCAAACACAGCCTGTACTTATATTCTAATAGCATGTTTTATAGCTTCATAAAGGCTCCATCACGTCTCAGTAATGCATCTAGAGCTGTTTGTTTTGTTAGACTGTTCTAGGAGGTTTATAAAGCCGCTGGGAGCGGTAAATCAGATCGAGCAGTGTTTTCAGGCAAAGTTAATCAGCTCAAGCAGGCGGCTTTTCCTAAACCGTAGCAGCCAATGCGTTTTGTGGAAGGAGGGAGAGAGAGAGAGTTCAGCTGATCTCAGGGAATTTCAGTGCTGAGCACGTCCTGCCTGGGTCGGTCTTTTAGAGAGTGTGCATTGCAGGCTATGTGACTCACAACACACATACGCACACACCACTCCCCCTCCCGTCATACGCTCAGATGTGTGATGACGACACACATTCCCATACGAACCATTGGTCGGACGCCCAAGGGGAATTGTTCCTGCAGAGAGATGCTGAGACCGGTGCTGCACACATGCACACATTCCCACTCTTTTTTCATTACATAGGAAGGACATGGACAGGGCATTTACAATTTGATTACGTGCGTCGGATGGTGAGAAGGACGTAGAGCACCTGAAGAAGAGGGCGGGTGAGAGTAGTTGACCCTGTGCAAGACCTCTGACCGGCACAGGTGAATGTGCACTTCATGGACTTAAGATCACAGAGGCATTGTGGGAATGGAAGTCAAGGGCAAAGTGGCAAGGCGATGGGAGGATGTAGCTGCCAAGAAGTCGTCTGGCACGTCCCTCAACTTAGTGCCAGGGGTTTCTCGGCACCTGCGTGGTAAGAGATTGCTGCACTTGTTTAGAAATGCACCTGGTTTCAATGATAGACATGCACTTTGCACTTTGCATGTGTTTATAGATGTGCAATACTTTGCATATTTGACTTTTTTTGTGCATGTATACAATGTTGGAGCTATGCAATTGCTCAATGCACATTCACAAAGAAATTGCAAGCAATGCATTGAATTAAACTAAAGTGGATTTTTTTTTTTTATTAGTGTACATGTGTTTGTGTTGTCGAGGTATTTTTGGGATTATCAGGGTCATCTGTAGGGCATCACATGTGGAAAATGATCAAAACAGCTCAGCAGGTTTCTTGGATGCACTGTGATGATTCCTGACTGCGCGAGAGAAGTGTTGATTAATACGCCTGGTTATTTTGGAGATTTAATTAGGAATTAGAAGAGAAATGACACCTGGTTATAATCATAGGTACTCACTGTAGGTGTTATACAGTGAGTTTGCATCTGTGTTTCCCGCTCAAAGTCACCCTGTCCTTATGAGCATGGGCTTGGCACACACTCATACACACTGTAATACACACCGAATCTTTCCTGTTGGCAATGCCATCTATCACACTCCTCCTCTCATCAATATTTGATTGCTTTAGCTCTGAAACAGGCTTGATCGAACTATTAATTCACAAAATACAAGATTTTTAGCACAAATGGCACTGGCACATGTGGTCTGCATTATGCATGAGTCAGGTCACACACACACACACAGACGGTGTGTGTCAGAGTGACCGGCTTCAGTGTAATCCATCAGACAGTGCTTTCATTAAAGACTCTGGCTCTGTGTCAGTTGTCATCTCATGCTGATATAACAGTTAGGAGGAAGGATATTACTGTCACCTTGCGGTTCAGAATCAGGACTGAACCTTTTGTTTAGAGAATGACATGTTTATGCTGCTTTCTTTTGCTTACAGTAGAGAAATATGACTGACTGAGATTGTGAAAACTGGGTATAGGGGATGGATACTGGTGCCCACCTATTTAATGTTGTCCTGGATCCCATATTTATATATTATTCTATACATATTGTTTTTATGTTTATGAATTTGGTTACTTATATGCAGAACCAAAATGTGATTAATTATTGTTTTATTTATGCTTATTCACACAGTAACAGCTAAAACAATCACTAGACTACAACAATAATGCATGATGAATGTATTATTATTATTGTTGTTTATGCCATTTAAGAATGAAATGTTTTGCAATTATTTTTTTAAACATTTTTAAATTGCACATTTTAAAAACATTGGTGTTTTAAATATTTTAATAATTTCACAGTTACTCTTCAAATTAATGTATAAACAACAGTTTATTTTAAATATTTGTTGTAATGGCATGTTTTTATGAATGAAGGCGAGTATCACTGATACTGATGACTTTATTTTTAAACATTAATGTTAGACATTCAACATTACAGTATAATTTAAAGTTGTCAATTTCAACATTTATTAGGCTTTGAAAATATTAATAATAATAAGTGAACTTAGAATAATCTTCACATAAACCCATTATAATAAATGCCATGTTTACCTGTGGCCTTTATAATCAATGTACATTCATTTAATAAAGTTATAAAGTGAAAGTTACTTTATAGTCTTAACTGCATAAATTATAAATGAAATATAGATGAATCCTTATTAAAGCTACACTTTTCTCTGTTCTCTTTGTTCTTTGATGAACATTAATGACAGAATCACAGCGACTGGTTTATTAGAGTACTGTCACTTTAAGATCTGACGCTTCTGAACATGACGCAAATCTGACGCTCTTTCACGTGCATCTCATTCTCTCACAACTCTTTACATTCATTTAAGACGTTATTTAACTAATTTAAGACTGCTCTTAGGAGGATACTCGACAAAACTGACATTTTGTCATAATTGTGAGTGTTATTGTTCGTTCAAACGTGAAAGAGAACTCGATTCTGGCGTGCGCGTGCGTGTGCGTGCGTGTGTGTGTGTGTGTGTGTGTGTGTGTGTCAGGACATTCACAGTCAGCGCGTCCCTTTTGTCTTGTTGCTTGAATGGTTTAAAAGCATTTGCATGAATCAGAGCCATATAATGTAACGCTAGCCAAAGTAAAATTGATGCTGCATTAATCATGTGCAATAAATTAAAAAAAATAATCGCACTGTAATTTTGACAACATTAATTCTTAATCGTTTTGTGTTATTTTGTGTATTATTTTATGCTATACTGTTGCTCAGATGTATATTAGGTGTTCATGTAATGCAATAAAGTTACTTATAGAGAATTTACTCAATAACCAAATAAAGTATAATTTTGGTCAAAAATATTTGTCAAACCGATAATCAGTCTACCTTTAAGGAAAATAAACCCAGAATAACCAAGAACCGAATTTGATTTTGATCTTGGTGGATCTTGCAGTAGTGTCTCATGTTTTGTTTATGATTTAAGATCTGATTTGTTCCTCAGGATTCTGAAGTGTGTTGTGCTTTGTCTTTCCTTTAGATGAACAGGAAGCTGTGCAGAAGCGAACCTTCACAAAATGGATCAACTCTCATCTGGCAAAGGTGAGCCGAGTCATGTGAGGTTTCTGAATCAACATACATCCATTCATGTGTGCAAGAAAAAAGCTCCCGAAGGCTGTTAACCGGCTCTCTCCACACTGCAGTTTTAATCTGTCACAAGACCGGTGGCACCAGTCCAGCTCCAGCATGAACATACACTTTAATCTCCTCTTTAGATTACTGTGGCTCATTTTACCAGGGTACAGTCAGTCAGCTGACAGGATTTACCTATAGACAGCTATAACACTACAATGTTACAAAAAGATGCTGTCACACAATAATTTTGCACTTACAATAGGGCAGCTTTTTGTGGGATTTGAAAACAAAAATGTGAAGGTTATATATAAACACTCATTAATTAATGTTAAAATGTATGTCATTTGAGCTGTAATGTTGTTATAACTCTTACAGTTTTAGGGTTTATGGTGTTTGTTTTCATTGCAACAAAGCGGTAAAATTTTGTATAACTTTATAACCGATGTAAACATTTTGGACTGATAACTGACAATTCTTTATATTTGATAACCAAAATATTAGCCGATAGATCAAAATGTTTATGTAATTTTTATTATAAAATCAAAAGTCTCACCATTAAAATCCAAGCACACAATTATGATGTTCTTATTAAAATTTAATGTAGCCGATATGACAGTCGTGTGCTTTGACGTGTGCAGTGATTCCAATCATATTTCAAGCAATTCAAAACCATCATGTGAACATTGTGTATCTGAAGTGTCTCATCTGAAGGAAAACATACATTATTTATCAGCTTTAACCCTTGTGCATTAATTAAAAAAGTCACACATAGAGGATATTGGGAGCACAGACTTAAGTTTGGTCTCATTTTAAAGAAGACCCTTGGCAGATCAAAGTAAAAAAAGTTGAAAAAGTGAAACAAAAAAGTTATAGATGTCTAAGTTTATGAAAATAAGTTATGAATAATATTTTATATAAAATATATATTTTATGAAACATGTTGAACTCTAAAACTGCTATAAATCTAAAAAAGCTGTGTTCTGAATTTGAGGTTGATATCTTAAAAAATGAGCTCTCAGTCAGATTTTGATTGGGCGCAGTACCAACTTTTCTCCATTAGATGCCAGCAAAACTCCACTGGGACACAGCGGTTGGATTTTAGTTTTTCTCTCTCAAATATTACAAGCACACCCAATTCTTTTTATTACATACATACACACCAAACTCTGACATCCATGCTAACACACAAACACAGTTATAGCTGCTTAATTTATCCAGTTGGCTTTATAATATGCAGAAGCAGAAAACAGGAATGAAGTGAGTATTTGCTTTATACGCCAAACCTGAGAAAATGGCACCATCTGGTAAAATAATTTTGAAGCCTTGCCAACAGAATTAAAGCCTATTAACTCTTTCCCGCCAAACAGTGTTTTCACTGTTAGATGCTAGGGGGCGCTGTTACGCATCTCCTGAATGAGTTCAGAATCTCCAGATCAAACCACACGCGAGTGAGACAGAGTAAAACAAGCGATCGCATGTAAGCAGATGCATTGGTAAAATAACGTGATCATCAACATTAAACATCATATAAATCAAAACAGTCTAATGTTACTGAATGAAATGTGGACCCAGGGCGAGCTACAGGACTGTGAAGCTTTAGGGGTGTTGATGGACTCGATCTACTCCATCTGTGTCGCTCTGAATCTGATCTGGATACAGTCTTTCACAAAAACGTGATTTTCTCAGCTTTTTGTTCAAAATTTTGCTTTTTTTATGAAACTTACCCATATTCAAGTGTTGATTAAAAAGGAATGCATAAATGCATATTCAGATATTCATGCTTAGTCGGGGAGCCAGTTCTCCACATATATCGCGCATCCCTAATTAATAAATGTATTATTTACAATCTTGTGGCAACACAATGAAAACCGTGCAACCCACATCATTTTTTGTTTGTTTGGTGACACTTCATTAGTTAACATTAGTTAACTACATTAGTTAACATGAACTAATAATGAATGCACTTCATTTTTATCTTTATTTAAAAAATATTTATTTATCTTTGTTAATGTTAATTACAACATTTACTAATACATTATTAATCTCTTGTTAACGTTAGTTAATGCACTGTGAACAAATGAACTGCTAATGGCTAGTTCATGTTTATTAATACATTAACTAATGTTAACTAATGAAACCTTATTGTAAAGTGTTACCATTTGTTTTTTGAAGAAATGGTTAAAAAAAAAATGTAGCTTGTATTTAATCTGGAATATTCATTTAAATCTTTTGATTTTCCATAATCACAACAGGGACATTATTAAAAGCTCACCAATTATACTTGTATGTATTTACAAGAAAAGCAGGACACAAGCATTTGGCTATGATATGCATGTAATAATAGCTTGATGGCTTATTGATTTGTGTGTAAAGAGTTAGTGGTCAAGCTGTTTTTAATTAGCTGCCACTCCAGATAATTCCAGTATGATCACCAAGACCTGACTTGGCTAATCTTCTGTGATGAGGAGCAGAAAATTCATTTGAAATATCAATCAGTGGGAAATATGCGTTTTGTATTAGGTTGCACACCAACGCCTCTCCAGTGTAAAATGTTATGCACAGAAGAGTTGACATTCGCACACTCTCTAGCCGTTATTTATTTATCTGTTTGCTCATTATCATCTGTCATGGACATATTGGACCTGTGAGTTAGAGTTGGTGGGGAGATTCATAGCATCAGTGTGCTTGAAGATGACAGTCAGAGTTTATGCTCTGATTATTTCACTGACAGGAATATTTGGGTTTAGTATTTCCACACCTATTTAAACAGCTTCTGCATGACTGGATGCTTTCTGACATTTACAAGCAGATTCTATGTAGGCCTGGCTTATATTAAATTAAAGGCACAGTATGTAATTTTCACCACTAGAGTCGCTTATTCAACACAGAGGCGTGGCTTGATGATGCCTTGATTTTGTGGAATCATGGGAGTTGTCATCTTCACCTCTACAGCCGGTGGGAAAGAATCCGACAGGACTCGAGCAGAAATCATATTCATGAGCTAATGTATTACAGATTTATGAGCGTTACTGTAGTGTGAAGCAGGGTGGAGCGGGACGAGGCGCTGGAGCGATTGCTAATGAGAGACGACCACGACACACGGCTCGAGAGCAGCGGAGCTTTTATTCTGTCAGACGAGCGCTTCCGCCTCTTCCACTCGTGTGTGTGTGTGTGTGTGTGTGTGGGAACGCAGCGCTGCTTTATCATATCACACACATCTGAGTGTGTTGAGAGTGATGTTATAATGCTCCTCTGTGCGTTCACTCGGCGCTACTATGAGACACTTGTTCACACTGCAGTGAGAGAGCGATATTAGGCGGTAAAACACGGCACTCTGTGCGGTAAATCAAGAACAGCAGATTTAAACAATAGGACTAACTGTGTTGAGCTGGAGAACAATTATTCGTTTTCTTTCAGCCTCAGACTTATTTACATTTTGGTGTGAAAGGGTCTTTACATTTGTCCAAAAATAAAACATTTTTGTTATAAAAAAAGAAATCTCAGGTGAGAAAAATTAATACAAAAGTAAACTAACGTATTACTTTTCTTAAAGAGTAACTAAGTAACATGATTGAAGTAACGGGATATTGTAATGCATTACTTTTCAAAGTAACTTTCCCCAACACTGACACTGATTGCCTACACTCAACACTGATCCCTAAGCCCACCCGTCAATGTAACCTTAACCAATACATTTAGCTACAGGGCGGGATTTCTAGTGAAGTGGTTTGGAGGGAAAATTTTTGCTTGAGGAAGTTTTCCCATCGGTTAATCGACGTGTGACAACACCAATAAAACCGGTATCATTGGTGGAGGCTTCACTAATTTTAAACCGAAAGTAAATTGCACATGGATCCGATATTCACCCAGAAAACAGTGAAGTTTGGTGGGGGAAAATCATGGTCTGGGGTTACATCCAGTATGGGGGTGTGCGAGAGATCTGCAGGGTGGAAGGCAACTTCAATAGTCTAAAATACCAAGAAATCTTAGCTACCTCTTATATTCCCACGCATAAAAGAGGCCAAATTCTGCAGCAGGATGGTGCTCCATCGCATTCTTCCATCTCCACATCAAAGCTCCTCAAGGCGAAGAAGATCAAGATGCTCCAGGATTGGCCAGCCCAGTCACCAGACATGAACATCATTGAGCATATGTGGGGTAGGATGAAAGAGGAAACATGGAAGACCAAACCAAAGAATATTGATGAACTCTGGGAGGCATGCAAGACTGCTTTCTTTGCAATTCCTGATGACTTCATCAATAAAAAGTCCTTGCCAAACCGCATGGATGCAATCCTTCAAGCTCATGGAAGTCATACAAGAAATTAAATTTGGATCTCACAGCACCACTACTTAATTTGCTGACACATTTTTGTATTTGCAGTAAATTTGTTCAGTTTCTGTATAGGCGACTTGATTAAATGATAAATCTTTTTCAGTGAAACTAATTTATTTCAGTGCATTAAACGTCATTTGGGAGGGTTTTTGCTTTTCATATGAGCTATTTCTAACACCAATTGATGAATTAAAAGTCAGGTTAATAGCAGGTGTTTCTACAAAATAGATCAGCGACATGACTTTTGACAGGGACTGTAAAATCAAAACGACTGGGGTGGAGCCACTGTGGGCAAGTGATGTAACCGGTGTTTCACCTGAAGTAACACCGCAACTAGGGTGACCACCATCAAACAAACTGAATGTGGGACAATTGCTAAGTTTGTGTGGGACAATATGGGACACGTTACAGACACTTAATAGTTAATAAAAACATATGTATTCTGCCTTTCAGCTGATAAAAATACATTGTTCTTTAGTGTTTCCCAGAAAACACCATTACATCACAATATAACATAACATGTCTTTATTTTACATGTCATTTAAATTCAACATCTCTGAGCCCAAAGGCAGAAGGCATCATCCAGACGTTTGAAACAGTTCTGACCAAGTTCAACTAAAATCCAACAAAATAAATCATGAACAAATAAAATATAAAACAACATGAAATGAGTTCATGGACAGTCTTATATATTCATTTGTTATATATTAAAAATATATAACCAATTTACCGAATTAACCATTCGTTTTCTGACAGGGAACACCGGGAACGAATCACCGCTCCACATTTTGATTGACAGCCGTCACAACCTACTAGTGCCCGTGTTACTCCTTTCTTTTCAACCATTGGATGGGATTTAAATACGGCTGTTGTATTTGTGTAAGGGGGATGTTACTTCTGACGAAGCGCTGTTATAGATCAAAACTACGCCATAAAAATAATAAATAATATGGTTTCTTAAAAAGGCAAAAGAACGAATGCATGTTTTCTTAACATTATAATTAAAAACCATCAGACTGATGAAAATGCGGGGCATTTTCTCAATATGCGACGTGCGGGACAAGGGGTGAAAATGCTGTGCGGTACAACGCAATGCGGGACGGGTGGTTACCCTACCGGCAACAACGACTATCGCAGCAAGCCTAGTCCTAATGACGAAAACTGCACAATTAGGCTTAACACAGCTGTATCACGAAGTGATAATTGATTGGTAAATTGGTAAAATTTCAAAGGATGATTGGCTCAGAAATCAAAGTTTTGCTTTCAGTGGACTCCATTGAAGAGAGATAGAGAAGAGAATCCACCCTGGCATGTAAATTAACTTGGACCTGAAATCCGATTGCATGACAAAGATGTGACATGATCCTTTTGCTTCTATAGACATGATACACTTTTTTCATGAAATGTGTGTGCAGGAAGGACAGACATGGAGATTGTCTCATTAAAATTGCAAATAGAGAATTATTTGAACTCCTTCGACAAGCGTCAGAATCAATTACTTTCAGTGCATCACGTATATTCAAATAATTTGTTCAATAGCCGACCACCACCACAGCAACCCAGTCCCCCGCTGTTCCCACTTCTTTGCTTTTGCCCTTTAACCTCATCCCACTGCTAAATGATGTTGCCTTGGTGACGGCACTCTCAAGTATTTGAGGGAGAATTTTAAGAATGCATGTGCCAAATAAGAAAATAAATGCGACTTATAATTGTTGACAGGATGACGATAGACTGATACGCTGCAGAGAAACTGTGTGTGGTATTCTAGTGATCTGTTTCAAGTATGGTTGGATTTGGGTTTTAAGGGGTTTCTCATCATCCTGCCACCAAATCACTAATGCAAATCATCTGCAGTGATTTTCCCGCTCTATAATTCCTAGCCCAAAGGCACCGGTTTAGCTCTTAGCATGTGTAAGATAACACAGAATGAGAATTACAGTCCATCTCTGTCTCTCCTCTCATTCCTGTATAGAACTATCAGAAGAGAATTAGGAGATGCACCCACAGGTCCATGATAGATAATGAAATGTAATTAGGTGTGAACAGAGTAAATTAGGGCTGTTATTTCAAAGTTTCAGTAATGCGTGATAGAAATGTTGCAGTGAGGCCTCAAAGCCTTTTGTATGTTGACTTGAATGGCCACCGGCAGCTTTTCCTATTACTGTCATTTGCAGAGTTTGCAGTATTCAGTGAAGCATTAACCTTTGGACAGGTTCCTGCCCTAGAGTTATATAAATATAGGAATAAATGCTTCATTGCTGTCTATGCTGTTTTAATGGGTCAGTGAGTAATGGGACGATTCGATTGACATCATTTTGCCAAAAAAAATTACTTTTTCAAACTCCTCATAGACGGGTAGTCCAATAAACCCAACCATTCTTGAATAATGCGCAAACAAATTCAATGATGAGCATGCCAAATTGGACGCGAGGCTATCTCTGCAACGCCTTTTTGCCAAGTTCATACTGCACAATTTTCAAACTCGTTGGATCGCTGCTCTTTTCACATTGCTGGCCCAGATAGTCATGCATTCATTCAGTCTCTGCTGTGTTCACACTGCACGATGGATCAGCCGGAAGAATCACCGACAGTCCGCAAACTACGTTTCAAAAGCACGAGAAGTGACGAGGAACAACGCGAGAACACACGTGCGCCAGACCGGTTCTCGCGCGAGACTGAAATTGTTATAACAAATATAGACTGCAGAAGGAGATTGAGAAAAAAAGATTATGGTGGAGGAAATGATTGGGGAGACACAGGGAGCTATGATTGTGTTCTGCAAAGAGAGATGGAGGTAAAAAAATAATTTTGCAATGTGCTTCTGTTGCGGCTGGTCAAGCAAATGTTTGTGCTTTGTTTCTGTTTTATATAAGTGTAAATATATCTAAATACTGATATTCTGGTCTAAAACTCCTCCCCGAACCTCACGCTGTGTGAAATGTGTTCTGACCATAGACTAAAAAAATATGGACGTAGTGTCCGTGATGTCACCCATAGGATTCTGAAGAGCACTTTTGAAGCGGAAAGTAGGTTCGAGCTGGCCGTTGACATCTTGTCGGGACGTGGGTGGAGCTGAGGTGACGCGATGAATAACAGAGAGCAGACAAACGGCTATCCATCTTTCAATTCAATGATGAGTCAAAGTGGTCACGCCCCTAATTATGCAGAACTTTAAGGCTTTATATAATGTAAACGAATGAGTTATAAAAACTCTAAAATTAGCCGTATAGACCAAAACCACAGTTTGTCCCAGGCTGTAAACATGTTTTTTTCTGCTGTAAAGTTGGGCATTTTAACATGAGCTCAATGAGATTCTGCTCCTTCTGGAGCCGGTCTCTAGGGGCCAGTCGATGAACTGCAGTTTAAGTCACTTCCGTATCGGCTTCAAGAGAAACTGGGGGAGGTTGCCGCTTGGTTCTGACTGAAAATTACAACGTTGATGACCTACAGCCAATCGCCGATATAATTTTACAAACAGTCATCGCTGATGTAATTTTCAGTCAGAACACATTTCATGCAGCATCATCTCTCGATTCTCTCTGTTAGCATCTTTGATCTTTCACACTGACAGCGATTTGCCTACGATTTCGGGCATTTGTCAGTGATTTCGTGCAACCTATCGGCAAGTCAAAATCGGGGCTAAAATCAGGCAGTGTGAACTTGGCATTACCGTATTCAGACCAAACTTGGTACATGTCATCCCAAGCATGTTTAAGTTTAAATTAGACATATTTTCATGAAACTGGCCCTGATAGATTCCTTGGGTCATGCCGTAAACAACAATACCAATTATTCCACATTTGCTTTTTTTATGCCATTTGTTGGCATGATGCAGAGCTGATCCTGAGGCTGTAACTCTGCATTGTCACCTCACACACCACACCACAATAATTTGATAACAGCGTCACCGATTGGTCAAAAGTGATAGGTAAGTCAATCATAATACAGTGATTGCATTTGTGGTTTTTCAGCCATTGTGAATGAATAATCTAAAAACATCTTTAATTACTTATTTTTGCAGTTTTTCTAAAGCTTACAGCCATATTGCATGTCTCATTGGTCCTTTTAGTTCTTGGCTCTGATAATTGCTGCTTGCAGCTATATTTTCCGTTTGTTCTCATCTTAAGGTATGAAATGACTTTGGAAGATTTGGAAAATATCGCTCACCAATTATGGACTACTTTTTATGATACTTTTATGGGTTTTTGTGTCCTTTATGAAACTTGATAGGTCCAGTCTTTCACATTTTCTTCATTGTAATTCTATGGACAATGGCATATTGTTCTCTGTGCACATCTTGTGAAATTGCAAAAGTCCAGACTTGACAAAAAGGCAAAAGATCTGCTTTAGCTTCAGATCAAGATCCTGGTTCGACCCAATAATCAATTTCGACAGAATTGATCAGCATTGTATTAAAAGATTTAGCAGAATCCTCATACTCCAACCCATTCATTAAAAGATACAATCACAGGACGCACAGTGCCTCAGGTCTCTTTACTCATACATGCACTTGCAAATTTGAAGGACATCAGAGAGGCAGGACTGAAGCACTAATCTGCCTAAGAGCCTCAACTTGATTAGCCACGAGAGAGAGAGAGCGAGAGAGGAACGCGTAAGAGCCCACCCTCCATTTCAATTTTGTCAAATCCTCTCAGACAGGGTTAGAGCTTAATTATGGCATGCCCAATATTGAGGATGAGCTAGTTTCTCATGTGTTTGACAGATAGCATGGGTGAGCAGCACACAGCAGCCACCGGACACCCTGCTGGCTGCACCTGCTCTATCACGGGACGTATATCAACGCCCCATCAGGTTTCTCTCTGAATTATGAGATTCAGTAATCAGAGCCCACAGATTTACAAACTGTACCCTCAGTTTAACAATTACTGCTCACTGATTTGTAAGCAGTACCCTCAATTTTGTAATTTGTACCCACAGATCCATAACCTGCACCACTGCTTTCTAGATGGGTCTCTCACACTTGTTGTTTATTGGCTTTGATGGTTCCATGGAGAAGCTTTAACACAGTAGTTCTCAACCAAGGAGGCAAACTAATTTGATGATTCTTAAAACAAATAAGAATCAAGATATTTCTTATTATTTGGTTTTATTTATAGTGTATATATATACATCTTTCTAGTTATGCCAAGCTCTAAAATATATTATATTATTAGGTAGAAATGGTGAGTGAGGTGGGCTTTCAAATATTGTTGTGGACAATTGAAGTCAAAAAGGTTGAGATGCACTGCTTTAACATCCATGCAATCGTTCCATGAAGTTATTTATTGTGGAAAAATGTTCTTTAGATTATTAAAATGTTCTTTACACTAATATTGTTTTTTTATTTATTTAATTTAATTAAATGTTATTATTTTTTTATGTTATTTTAGTATTTTATTTTATTTATTTTTATTTTATGTTATGATTTAAAAAAAAATAATGTTTACATTTTTTGTTATTATTTTTATTTGATTTTATTTATTTTATTATGTAATAATTTAATTAAATTTTTTATAAAAATTTGTAAATTTTTAATAATTTTTTTGTATTAATAATTTTATTTTATGATTTAATTTAATTAAAAAAATTTTTTTTTTTAATTTTTAATGTTTATTTTACTTTGTATAAAAGTCAGAGCAAAGAACAACATTGGACCCCCTCTATAAAATAATTCTAAATTGTACATATATTTTATTGGGTGGTTAAAATTGATTTGGGGCACAAATTGCAGTCAAACAGTATAAAGCCATGACCTACTCTCAACCTTAATTGAACTTGTCTCTGCGTCTCTCTCATCTCTGGCTGATATTGAAAGCAGTTCGAGTGGCCCTCAGGCGTTTGTATGTTCACATGAACTCTGATTGGGTTACTCAGAACATGCCTCTACCGGCGCTAAACACTGTCACTCCGCTGAATACATCAGCAGCGCCTGCCGTGACAATCTATTTCCATCAGTAATAACAGACACAGATAATTAGTTTGTTAAGCCCTGCTGCTTGTGCATTTGTGTTTTTTCTCTTATTTTTCATTAGTTGCATAATTACTCAAAGTGCCTCTTTTTAATGTAATATCCTATAAGGTGATTTTATCCAATTAGCTTTTGAATTATTTAGAGCTAATTGGAATATCTTAGCAATTCCTCCCCCTGCTCTCTCAAAAATGCTTCGAGAATTAATCTTTAAAAAACATCACTCACTTCTCCTTTCTGCCTCTAATTAAGGTCATTCCACTGTCGTTTCTCTTGACTTTGTTCACTTTCACTTTTTTTATTTTTTTATTTAAGTCCCCACCCCACCCCATCTACATCTCTCTCTCTCTCTCTCTCTCTCTCTCTCTCTCTCTCTCACACACACACACACACACTCTCTCTACACACACATGTTGTGTTTCCATGTTTTATGGGGACATTCCATAGGCGTAATGCATTTTATACTGTACAAACCGTATTTTCTATCCGCCTACACTGCCCCTGCCCCTAAACCTACCCATCACACACACACACACACACACACACACACACACACACACACACACACACTGCCCCTGCCCCTGCCCCTTAACCTACTCATCACAGGAGACATGCTGCATTTTTACATTTTCAAAAAACATCACTTAGTGTGATTTATAAGATGTTTTCCTCATGGGGACCAAAAAATGTCCCCACAAGGACAAGGATTTTGGATATTGCCATCTTTGTGGGGACATTTTGTCCCCATACCGTAGGGATTACCAGTCCACACACACACACACACACACACACACACACACACACACACACACACACACACACACTTTCGCTGTTTCATATTAATCTCCTCATGAATGACTTTGGCACCCGGCTGCTCTTCCACTTCAAATCCCAGTCATGTGACTGCTGTCTTAAGAGCAGTCCTAGATGTGGTTGTGTTATAGTGGAGCTGTGGTTGGATTAGTGGAGGGGCTTCATCAGGTCAGACGGTCTGTGTCTCCAGAATCAGCACTTTACTTTACTCACTTTACTCAGGCTTTACGCTTCTTAAGCTCTTGACTGTCACAGACCGACAGCACCAATCACTGAGGTTTAATATATGAACCATTTCAATCAAACTCATGTCATGACTATGTTCCATCATTCCATCCATCGTTCTATCATTCTATCTATCTATTGTTCGTTCTATCTATTTATCGTTCCATCTATCTATCATTCGTTCCATCTACTGTTCTATCTATGTTCTATATATCTATAATTTATCTATAATATCGTTCTCTCTATTGTTCTGTCTACTGTTCTATCTATTGTTCTATTTATCTATAATTCCATATATTGTTCTATCTATCGTTCTATCTACTGTACTATTGTTCTATCTACTGTTCTCTCTATTGTTCTATCTACTGTTCTATTGTTCTATCGTTCTATCGACTGTTCTATTGTTCTCTCTATTGTTCTATCTACTGTTCTATTGTTCTATCTACTGTTCTATTGTTCTATCTATGTTCTATCTACTGTTCTATTGTTTTATCTATCATTCTATCTTGTGTTCTATTGTTCTATCTACTGTTCTATTGTTTTATCTATCATTCTATCTACTGTACTATTGTTATATCTACTGTTCTATTGTTATATCTACTGTTCTATTGTTCTATCTACTGTTCTATTGTTCTATCTACTGTTCTATTGTTCTGTCTACTGTTCTATCTATTGTTCTATTTATCTATAATTCCATATATTGTTCTATCTTTCTATCTACTGTTCTCTCTATTGTTCTATCTTGTGTTTTATTGTTCTATCTACTGTTCTCTCTATTGTTCTATCTTGTGTTCTATTGTTCTATCTATCATTCTATCTTGTGTTCTATTGTTCTGTCTATCATTTTATCTACTGTTCTCTCTATTGTTCTATCTTGTGTTCTATTGTTCTATCTACTGTTCTATTGTTCTATCTTGTGTTCTATTGTTCTATCTACTGTTCTATTGTTCTATCTTGTGTTCTATTGTTCTATCTACTGTTCTATTGTTCTATCTTGTGTTCTATTGTTCTATCTACTGTTCTATTGTTCTATATTGTGTTCTATTGTTCTATCTACTGTTCTCTCTATTGTTCTATCTACTGTTCTATTGTTCTATTTACTGTTCTCTATTGTTCTATCTTGTGTTTTATTGTTTATCTTGTGTTCTATTGTTCTATCTGCTGTTCTCTCTATTGTTCTATATTGTGTTTTATTGTTCTATCTACTGTTCTCTCTATTGTTCTATCTACCGCTCTATCCACGTTCTATCGATCTGTCGTTCTATATATCTTTCCTTCAGTGATATTGTCATTCATCAGTGTATTGTTTTCGTCCTCATGCAGTGTAATCCTCCTCTGGTGGTCTCAGATCTCTTTGAAGATGTTAAAGATGGAGTGATGTTGTTGGCTCTTCTTGAAGTCCTGTCTGGTCACAAACTGGTAAGCTACTAAGATTTACATTTCTGCAATATAGAGTCAACATTTAACGTTGTGAGTGACATTGACAAATGACAGCAAACGATAAAAGTCATATTACTAAAAACACAGTGTTTACTGCATATTATTAGCACTCATGTACGTGTGCAGACTCGTGAATACACACATTTTCACTAAACGATCCCATAAGACTAACTAGGGATGCCTCAGGTCTTTGCACTGCGGTAACAAATCTATATACCAAGCCATTTATTTGGTGTCATCTTGTCTTTCTCTCTGTATTATATATAACTATTATGCTCATCTGCTTTCTTGCTGTCTCTTTCTGCTTTCTCTTCTGTTTGTTTTCATCTTTTTCTCCCCGTTCCTTGCTGGGTATTTACATTTTCCTCTGTCTATCACCATTTTCCTTTTGTCTGCTGTGCTATCCTCTCCCGTCTGACAGCCGTGCGAGCAGGGCCGCAAGCTGAGGAGGATCCACTGGGTTGCTAACGTGGGAAGAGCACTCAAGTTTCTGGAGGGCAGGAGGGTAAGGCAGTCCATTCCCAGAGTGCTTTGCTCAGGTGTACAGCTCCAGGTCATAAGCACTCAGTCTGACCTACACAACCCTTTCCTCGCTCTGATAGTCTCTCGCTTTACAGCACTGACTCACAAGAGACAAAGAGAAGGAAAACCTAGTTCTCATTTCATGTTTAATTCTCACTGTAAACGACAAGAAATTATGTTTCATTCAAATCATCTACAAATGAAGGATTTATGGATTAATTAGAACATGCTAGATGGCTCAGCGTAGATTTATGAGGTGATTTTGACACCTCAGACTCAAATTATTCTCCTTATTGAGGTTTAGTCCTGAGTCACCATATTATAAATCTGTCTCTGCCTCACATGTGGCAACGAGAGTTCCTCATGGAGTCTCTTTTTCTGTCTGTGGTGGCCAAAGCTGAAAAAATGGACTGATTAGGAGTTAGATGATGTACAGTCAGCTATGCATTTTCACAATAAGTCCTAAAAAGGTGATCAGGACCCTGTTTTGAAAAAGACATTATAACATAGAAATAATCGGCTTACTGGATTAAAAATGCATAGACCTATATGTATATATAAACATAGATATGCATTTAGGATGTACACTACTGTTCCAAGTTATTTTTATCAACCCTCTGGACCTCTTTGGTCAAAAATTTAGAAATTAGATTTTTTTTGCTTCATCGAATGGGATGACACTTGGGGACTTTTGTTGCATTAGCTATGTGAACACACAAATCATGGACATAATTTGGATATGTTAAAAGGTAGAAAAAAAGTCTTACTTGGCTCCTTCACAGTCAAAAATGACAGGAAATGAGTGTGAAATAGAAAAAATATGAAAACTCTTAGATTTTTTTTGGTGGAACAAACTACAAATCAGCCACTGTGCAGGCAAAAGTGCACAACAATGAAGGTACTTTTCAAAAGTACCGACCGTGATACCAAATCGGTATTGAAATTTTAAAAATGAGCCACTTTGAGCGCTGATGAGCTGTATTCGTAAACACCTCTGACTGGCCATTGTGCTCACACGCTCATCGGATGTGCCTGTGATTGGCTACAATGATCAACGCACGGCAGCGCTTGAAAGCACATGGAAGTGTTTGAAAATGTTTTGAAAGCGGAGCGGGAGTTTTTGAAAGCACAAGCAGGCATCAACCAGCGGACTGGTGGGCTGATAGACGCCTGCATTCAAACGCTCCGTGTGTGTCTGTGCAAGCACTCTGAGAAAAGCGTCATTGATGTATATTTATAACATGTTTGTGAAGCGCTGATTATTGTAGCCAATCAGAGATGTGTTTGATGAGCGCGATGGCCAGTCAGAGGTGTTTATGATTCCGCTCAACAGCGCTCAAAGCGTCACATTTTTTTAATTTCAGTACCGATTTGGTATCGCGGTCGGTACTTTTGACAACACTAATCAGGAGTGCAAAATAGATCCCCCCACTAGCGTGACTATAACACAGAGCAAGTTTTTGCATATGAAATAAAATTAGTGGTGGGCATAAATTCATCTAGATGAATCTCATCCAAAATAAAAGTTTATGTTTACATAATATATGTGTGTTTTCTTTGTATAAATATTATGTATATATAAATACACACACACACACATGCATGTATATATTTAAGAAAAATATGTTAGTTATATTTATATATAAAATAATTATATTTTTATATAAGATAAATTATATAAATATATATAAATATATTTGTATGTACATGCAAATATGTCAAATATATTCATGCATGTGTGTGTATTTATATATACATAATAATTATACAAAGAAAACACACATATATTATGTAAACACAAACTTTTATTTTGATGAGATTAATCTAGATTCATCTATGCCCACCACTAAATAAAATAAATAATTCAGCCACAATGCAGTAAAAAAGGAACAGCAAGACACACACACACAACACAACACACTATTATACACACACACACACACACACACACACACACACACACACACACACACACACACACACACACACACACACACACACACACACACACACACACAACACACTATTATACACACACACACACACACACACACACACACACACACACACACACACAATACAACACACTATTATACACACACACACACACACACACACACACACACACACACAAATGAACTGTTGTGGCTGTAACAATATGGTCAAATTGAGCCAAAAGACTCAAATAAGTAGCCTGGCTCCGCCCTCCTACATACTTCTGCTCAATTTTCATGTTCCTTCAGTACTCCGTCTGGGATTGCAGTATATTTTCCGGTTTTCTCCGGTCATTTTAACCGGTCCAATCAGCGAACAGAGGGAGTGGCTGAGAACGATGACGTTGATGTCGTGCGCTACTTTGAGTTATGCAGATCCAGAGTGTCTCTGGGCAGATCCAATAGTTTTAAACTTCAACAGAGTACCCGCCTTCAAGGAAGTTAACGCTTGTCAATGGAGAGTGGCCAGACTCTCTGTACAAATGAAATGTACGAGAGTCTGGTAGAACCAGGCTATCAAATAAGAGGTTTAAATCAGATCACACCCAGATTGATTAAGCATACCGGTTCATTTTTGTTAAATTTGTATTGAATTTTGATGTTATGTGTAACAAAATGTCCTCCTCTGTGTTCAGGTTTGACTGTAGTATGATTGATGCAAAAACTGACAGTTCAAAATCAACATAATCTAAAATCTAAACCTTGACAAAAAGTAGTCTCCAAGTATAAAAAAGTATAAATAAAGTATTTATGTCTAAAAAACACTAGAGAATTTATAAGCCACTTTATATATATATATATATATATATATATATATATATATATATATATATATATATATATATATATATATATATATATATATATATATATATATATATATATATATATATATATATATATATATATATTAGGATGCCACAATTCTCAATATAATATTGAAACGTTCGGTACGGCATTCACGGTTCAATACGCGCTTGTGAATTGTGTTTTTTTCGGTTTCGCATTTAATAAATTATTATTCCACACATTCTATAATCTGCCTCCATCCCAACATACTGAACAACGCGACATACATTCACATGACAGGTTAGTGGTAGAGTTATACTCACGGGACACTATAGTTATTCACAATCACCAAAGTTCATCATATGCATGCGTTTTAAATCCTTGCCGGTTTCATTCGCGTGCACTGTTTTAACATGAGCACTAAACGCCTGTCAAACACGTGATTACTGGACTAAGTCATCTTACTGCGCTAATACTGTCAAATACACACAAGGTTAATGCCTAAAGTTAAAGTAAAATCGTGTCTGTATATTAAATGCACGCATGTCTTAAATTGACAACAGGGAACACGCGTTCCTTAAACGGACCGTTTACCTCTAAAATGAGCTCATTATTTACTCACTCTAATGTTGTTTCAAACCTGTATTCATTTCTCGATGACAGAATTTTCATTTTTGAGTGAAATATCCCTTTAATGTTAATACAACAACAAAAGACAAAGAGAAAATCACCCACTGCTCTTGACTGAAAAACTAATACAGTAGCTTTAATAAGAATCAATGTATATTTTATAGTGAAGTCTATGTAGTGTTTTATTTTTACATTTATTCATTCAATTTCATACTTAAATGCTGCTGTACAGCTCTGAGCTGCCAGAGTAAATCTTATATATATATATATATATATATATATATATATATATATATATATATATATATATATATATATATATATATATATATATATATATATATATATATATATATATATATATATTTATATATATATATATATATATATATATATATATATATATATATATATATATATTTATTTTATAATATCCAATACACTAGGAATGTGTAAAAAAGTTTTTTTTTAGTAAAGTTAAGTTTAAGTAAGGTTTTTCAATTCTTTTAAGTAAAATAAAGAAAGTATTGCAATAAAAACTGGACTAACTGTATTGTTGCATCCCTAATATATATATATTCACACACACACATATATATATATACAGTATATAGGAATTTAGTGGTTACACCATGGCATTACATATGTTTTTCTTTTTTTTACTCACACCAGATGGCACTAATCTACTTTTAAAAAAGTGGATCGTAAATGCCTTGTCTACTATTTTAACATGTAATACTGCTTTAATAAAACTTTTTTTTTGTTATTTTCAATGGGGAAAATAGCTAATGAAAATTTTGTAAATATTGCATAATATCATGAAATCCCCTCAAACTTCTAAATAATAATCAAAAAATATTATTGAACAAAAATATATTACTTTGGTTTTCCTGGAAAAAAAGTTACATTTCAAGGCTTTGGACTCTTTTAACCGCGAAGGAGCCAAATGTGACCCCTAAACCAAGAGGACCAGAGTGTTTTAAAGACTTTAATCCTTTTTTTCAGCAATGATGCATTGATTAAAAGTGACAGTAAAGACATTTATAATGTTGCTAAAGATTTATATTTCCAAATAAATGCCATTTTTTTCCTAAACCTGGGAATCAAAGAATCCTACAAAAAATATATCATGGTTTCCACAAAAAAATATTAAACCTATTTTCAACACTGATAATAATCAGATGGCTCATGTGACACTGAAGACGGGAGTAATGATGCTGAAAATTCAGCTTTACCATCACAGCAATTATAGAAAAGTATTTGACCGCTCAATGCCATAATTGATCAATCAAGAGAGAGAAAGCTGTTCCAGAGAGCTGTGGAAATAACGGAAAGGAAGAGGTTTACTGTCATTGTCTATAATCACATAGTAAAACCATAGTGATTTAGAGAACTGTAGCCCATTTCCCCCCCTGTATAAACAGGATATTTTTTCATATCATCTCTCTGGGGAGAGGGACATAGATATTTAATTTACTGTGTAGCTGTGCTTCAGACTTTCATTATCCGGCCTGTCAGTGAATGAAGCTGAGCTAAGCCTCCCACTCCTGAGGTGGTCTGTCTGTTTGTCTGTCTGTGTATCTGATCTCTCAAGGAGAGGAGGATTCATTTCGTAAGCTACAGTCTTTCACCATCTTATCTGTCTCTGTCATCCCTCTCTCATCTCTCTCTATTCCCTGTGGAGCACAGTGGGAGAAACCAGAGTAGAGAACTGTTTTGTATTATGTCAAACTGTACTTTTACATTCAATCTGGGACACAATATTTTAAGTAAATGGATGCTTTTTTTGCTTTTAGAAAGTGGATGTTATGATTGTGTGTGTGAATTTGTCATTCAACTTGTGTGTGTGTGTGTGGCTGGTTCTTATATATCTGATTTGGTGTGTGTATAATCAGCCTGATCTCATGAAAATGCATATCTATAGCATGAATTGTATTTTTTGTGCGATTTATACGTTTTTACATGCATATGTTATGCAGTTTTCACGTGCATATGATGCGCACGTACCCCACACCACTAAACCTACCCAATGGGGTGACAATGTGTATCATATGCACGTAAAAACAAATTTTGTGTTTATAACAATGGGTGCAATGCCCAGTTTGTTTGTGACTGAAGGGTTTTGGGTTATCTCAGAGCTGGGGTCCTTATCACATGTCCTCCAGTTGATGCCACACTTTTGTTAACAGCATGTAATGACCTCTATTCTTCTTCTTTTTATCTGTCTTCCTTTTGTTTTGTCACCGTTTCAGTCGGCCTACAGAGGATCTCCGGTGAGTGTGACCTTTCCTGTGACTGTCTACAGTGCCTATGATTGACACTATCTGTTTTTGATCTCTCCAAATGTAAAAAGAACTGACTTTCATAAAAGTGTTAATACAGGGAATCCTAAATATTTCCCCAAAATAAAAATGTCTGAATGTCTGAGCTGCTCTCTTCCATGCAATGAAAGTGGAAAGGGATCAGTGTTATTTTAGTATGATTTATATACAATTATAGTATGTATAGCTTTTATTTTTCTATTAACTTTTTTGTTTTAATTTTTAGTAATTTTGCTCTTTGCTTTGTTTGAAATATTTCTATTTAACTTTAATTTATACTTATTTCAGGTTTATAAATATATATTATATTGTTGCAATATACATTGTTGATAAAAGTTGATATTCTGATCATATTTTTTTCCCAAGCACATTTGACCAATTCCAAACCACATTGGAAGGCTGGAAGTGAAAACTCCTTATATTCAGGTGTGCATAATTATTAAGCAGGTTTTGGGCCAAAAAAGAGATTTTGCTCTTATTCAAAAGTTAAAAAAATTATTAAATGCTCATGAGAAGGACGCAATACTTCCAGCCTCCCTTAACAATTGTATATTCCTTATAAATGTGGTTTGGAATTTATCAGAATATCAACTTGCACTATTCACTTTAAATGTATGGAAAAAATAAATCAGAAGAATGAAAGAGTGTAAGTGATTTTTGGATGTTCTATGTATGTAAATATAAGAGTTTAAGTATTTTTGTCTCATTTAACAGATTAAGCTCGTTAACATCAACACAACAGATGTGGTAGATGGGAGACCTTCTATTGTGCTTGGGCTGATATGGACCATCATTTTATATTTCCAGGTGAAAAAGGAGAGGAAACATTTTATTAACCTTTATCCCTCCCTCATATCCACAAATCCTTCCCTCATGGGAAGCCCTAAAATTATACTTTTTTTTTTGTCCAGAAAGCTTATATCATTGCGCTTTTATAATATTTTTTTCTATTTTTTAATGCAATTAAAATTTTTTTATTTACCTTTAAATTACTAGATTTGGTCACTAAATAATATAATTTAAGCACATTCACTTAAATTCAAAATAACTCCAATATATGCAATAAACAGCTCAAATCAGCCCAAAATATCTCACTTTTTCGGTCAATTTGGGTGTCTCTGCAGACCTGAGACAGAGGGGAAAAAATATATATAACTTGATATTTCACGACTCTAGATGGCCTTATAACTCCATATGGAGCAAGTAAACTGTTCTGCTGGGTCCTAATGTCAGTTCTCGAGTTTATCTCTTCAGAATATATTCAGATACACATGTAGACATTATAAAACCCAACCTTAACCCTGTACTGAAGCATTCCTCACATTCCATTCCATTCCAGTCAAATTGACCCGTGAGTGAAGGATTTGTAACTTTTTTTTATTACACCACATAAACTACAATTTTCCTTATAAATACAATTCTCCTCGAATCCACTCAATTTTTTTTGTGTATTCATGGTTTAAGTGCCTCGAGCCCTGAGGTCTTGGACCACTACAATGAACACTCAATTTGTTAAAAACTTTGGGAAGGATGAATAGTTCAAAGTTTCTATAATTGCACAGAATCAGCTAAAAATAGTAACATTTTCAAACTTCTTGTTCAGATAGAGGAGTTGACCAGTCATCTACCAGCCCTACAACCTCAATCTAGCAGCAACTCCTCAGTGGAAAGCTCCAACAGCACTGAGACCAGCAGCCCGCCCGTCAAACGCAAGCCCCGCCTTTCTTTTCAGGGCGGGGCCAAGAGAGCCCTGCTCAAATGGGTTCAGACCACTGCAACAAAGTAAGAACTGCATTGTTGATATGTGCCTGTGCAAGGCCTTGAATGGATGTATTGTTCTTTGCTTTCGTAATCCCGTTTTCCTAAGTAAAGCATATGACTGCATCCTTCCATGGTTTCGACATAATGTACATACTCACGCATGTGTTTACAGGAGATTGGGTCTCGACGTGAAGGATTTTGGCCCCAGCTGGCGCACAGGGGTGGCTTTTCATGCTGTCATCTTTGCTTTGCGACCCCATCTGGTTAACATGGAACAAGTTTGGAGGAGAACGAACCGGGATAACCTAGAAAAGGCCTTCTCATTGGCTGAGAGAGAACTGGGCATCCCACGAATACTTGACCCTGAAGGTGATACTGATCCTACAGAAAAATAGAAATGCTTTTTACCTCAAGACAATATTTAGTGTTGCGACTTTGCAGATTTTGTACGCTTGATCAGTATCCAGTCTAACTCATGACAAGAGATTTGATGCAGAGTTAGTTTTTGATGTAAATCCTTATTAGCTGGTATGTATATAGGATACAAATGTGTTTTTTGGACTGTGTACGTTCAAATTGTGTTGCACGAGGCTCTAAGCGCCAAAATGCTTAAATTCTAATTAGCAGCACGCCACTCACACAGGACGTGATTGATGAATTTTTAATGGAGGGGTTAAGTCTTAGACCTCCTAGACGCCATCTGAGCTTCCTCGGGCTTCCTAACATGAGTCTGACAAATGAAGTTTGACATTTAAACGATTAGCGGCCCATTAGCCATGGTAAAGCTGACTGAATAAATAGTAAACGGTGAGTCAATGGACATCGTCAATGGATCTTTTGTAAAAGGAACCATCACTGAAGCCTTTGTCAGACAATGTTGACATTTTATATCTTTGTTTTTTTTTTAAGATATTGCACCTTGAATAAGGTTAAGATTGAATCACAGTTTCCACAAAAATATTAAGCAGCACAACTCTTTTCAACATTGATAATAAAAAGGTTTCTTGTGCAAATCAGCATATTAGAATGATCTATGAAGGTTCAAAATGTAGCTTTGCCATCTCAGGTATAAATTACATTTTAAAATATAAAAGTGTATGGAAAATGACAGTATATACAGACAGAAAATCACATAAAATTAGATATTCAAAGACTGATTCATACTGTCTGGAAGAGTATTTAAAACAAAGAATTGTTATAAGAAATGTGTCTTGTTCTTGACAAACCAGTGTACTAGCATTATATATAAAAGTTGCAATTACTGGTGGAGATGATTTTCAAAATACCCAAAAAACATATTGTGCATATGATCTTTGAAATTTGAGTAGGTAATTTCGTGGTGTGTTAAGCTAAATGATAATGCACGGATACACAAAAACAGGAGACAGGAGGTAAAGCAAAAAGTAAATGACTGTGACTGAAAAATCAATTAAATCAAATTTGCCACAGAACAATGAACCACACGATGAGTGTGTAAAGATTCAAACAAAAGAAGATGGCAAACCTTCTTTCTGCAAAGAAAGGGAGCATTTGAATAGAGCTAGTTATTATGGGCCTCATCTGAACACAGGGTTTCATTGCAAAACAACTTGTAAAATGCCTGTAAATGTAAATCTGTAATGTGATTTAGATGTGGATGTGGATAAGCCAGATGAGAAGTCCATCATGACGTATGTTGCACAGTTCCTGAAGCACCACCCAGATCGCCAAGTGACAGAGATTGGGCGGCAGCAAGAAGAGGTACAGTACTATAATATTCCTCATCTAACAACCAAAGTTCAGCTCTCCATTCACTGTATGTCTCATGGTCAGATACCTATACTCTTTACTATGTTTCTTAAATGATCAGTTGTGGTTAGAATTATTGGCACCCCTGGTAAATATGTATAAAGATGGCTGTAAAAATAAATCTGCGTGTGAAAAAAATCACAAAATTTTAACCTTTCATTGAAGTAAAACAATTGAGAGTGGGGAAATCTCATTATGAAATAAAGGTTTTACTCCAGTGCATAATTTTATTATGAGTGAAATATTTCTTAAGTTTATTTCCATTCATATTTATGTATGACTAGGATCATGAAATTGTCCAAACACGATTTCCTGTTCCACAGGAGTATAAATATGAGGAAACACAAAGGCGAAATTCCCTCAATCATTCATCATAATGAGTAAAACCACAGAATATAGTTCTGATGTGCAGCAAGAGATTGTTGAGCTTCACAAAAGAGAAAGTGTCTGTAAGAAAATCCCCATTTCCACCATCAGGGCAATAATTAAGAAGTTCAATCAACTAAAGATGTTCTGAATCCGCCTGGAAGAGGACGTGTGTGTATATCGTCCTAATGCACGAGAGGAGGAGAGTTTGAGTGGACAAAGACTCTCTGAGATCACAGCTGGAGAAGGGCAGAGATTAGAGAGTCTTGGGGTCAGAAAGACTAAAAAATGATCAAACAGCCCCAACAGAAAAATCCTCCTCGCTCATCCAGAAACAAACTCCAGCATATTCAGTTCAGACACGACTGGAGCTTCAGACGGGACCTGGTTCTGTGCTCAGATCAAACTAAAAGAAGAGCTTTTTGGGATCAAAAGTCCCCCCTGCCCTCGGTTAAATACACCGCTGGATCTTTAATGTTGTGGGTCTGTTTTTTTGCTGGAGGTCCTGGACATCTCGTTCAGATTCATGGTATCATGGATTCTAGCAAATACCAACAGATAAAAATCAAAACCTGACGCTTCTGCTAGAAATCTGATAATGGGCCGTGGTTGGATCTTCCATCAGGACAATGATCCGAAACAAACATCAAAATCAACACAAACATGTGTGACTGAGCACAAAATGAAGCTTCTGCCATGGCCGTCCCAGTTCCTGACCTGAACCCTATAGAGAATGAGTGATGAACTGAAGAGAAGAGCTGGGAATCTGAAGGATCTGGAGAGATTCTGGATGAAGGAATGGGCTCTGATCTCCAAACTCATCAGGCATTACAGAAGAAGATTCAGAGCTGCTATCTTGGTGAAAGGACATTGCAAAAAGTATTAAATAAAAGGGTGCCAATAATCATGGCCAACGTGTTTTGGAGAAAAGCATTTATTTCATAATGAGAGTTTCCCTCACTTTCAATAATTTTACTTAAATGAAACGTTAGAATTTTGTGCATTTTTTAATGAAATAGATAAACAATACAGATTTATTTTTTCAGCCGCCTTTGCTTCTATTTACCAGGGATGCCAGTGATTCTGACCACGACTGTATCAATTTGTATCGACTGTATCAACAGTCTTATTTTTTGGAGTCATGTCTCTCTACTCACCATTTTCTTACACAATATCTCTCTCTTTAAACTCCACCCTCTGTTTTGTCCACTAACGTCTTGTTGTTTACATGCATTCCTTTTTTGTCTCAAGTTTTATCTTGCTCCTCGAGCCATTGAGGAAATGTTAGAGGTACGTTTGCTCGTATATAAAACACATTATGCCTGCTTTGACTGCCACTATTTCCACCTGCTGCGGCTCTGCCATGTAGTTTGAGATCCTTTTTGCCTTCCTTTTCATCTTGAGCGCTGCGATGCTGTGTGGATCAGGTTTAATAATCCAGCGCGTTGTACGGCTTTAATATGTCCCATATAATTTTACTCCCTTCACTATTACATTTGCATTACAACTGGAACTTTGGCTGACATTAACATGACAATAACAACCTTTGGCTTTATTTTTGCGTTGATACCGATAGCCTGATGATTAGTCTTAAAAGTATAATAATGGTTCATAATCAAGTTGAAGTAGTGAATTAATCCTGTCACCACCTGGTCCTTTTGTTGAAACCATTAGTTCCCTTATGTTTCAGAGTCACTGTAATTTGAACCATTTTTGGTCCTTTGTTATGCATTTAAACTAAGACAATTTTAGGTTTTAATATTCCAGGGCATTGCGTGCCTGTGACAGTATTGGTTTCTGGGAGGTGGGGAGGAGATCATGCGGCAGACGTTGGCAAGGTCATGATATAATCATTTTGATGACCCAAAGGCATTGCCTCGTAGAGGATGCCAAAATGTAAGATGAGCGCCGGAAGAATAGGCTTAATTTCATTAGAATTAGCTGAACACTGCTCTCACTTTCTCACTCTTGTTCCTAATTCATAACAGGGAGGGTAAATGTGTGTAAAATGATTAGTATCTCCCCTGCAGAGCTGATTTCTTGCTCCCCCGTGGAGAGGTTTGGGCAGATCTGCACAATGTAAGAGAAGAACTCTGCAAACAGCAGGAACACAAAGGCTGCGTTGGATTTATAAACGTGGCATTAGTGATGCATGTTTGAACAGCAAAATTATATTGAGTCGGGGGTTTAAAGTGCATTAAATTACTTTAGGTAAGGAAATGATGAGCATAGAGCTCCCCAAGGGCCTTAAATCTTTGCAAATATTTGCCTTTTGTCTTGTTTCTACAATCCTAACTAACTCAGCGCTCTTTTTTTCCTGTCAGAGGGAGCAGCGTAAGACACTGAGGGAGCTGAAAGCGTGGGCAGATCAGTTGGAGAGAGACTGTGCTCAAGCCCAGAGGGACGGAGGAAGTCTTGGTGTGCAGTACCAGGTGAGCTCAGGGTCTCACTCACAACATGAGGTATCAAAATTGGATACCTGAGTAAAACTTGAGGAATCTAAAGACATGTTTCCACCACAGGAACTAGGGACTTTAGGGTAGTACTCTGTGTGTTTCGAAAATAGACTGTAAAAAAAGATTGATGACGCCCCTTCACTATCGTCTATTGTAGAAAAGTGAAGCCGACCAATGTCCGAATATGGCACTCCAATCTCCTCCTGAAAATCCCCCAAAAAGTCAATTGGTGCCTCAGTGACTACTCTCAGAGAAGCTGACAACCACAGCTGTCAATCATGTCGTCACATTGGTTGAGTTCACACAGCATTTTTATTGGTTGACATTTAATTTCAACCACCATTTTTCAAAGTCTGTTGCGGTGCGTGCAGTAAGAGATGTTTGCTATGCGCATCAACAATTGAGTTTAAAAAATACGACAGATGGAGCAACGACGAGGTTCAGGCTTTATTAAGCTTATATGAGGAGGACGAAATCCAGCGGGAACTGGAAAGTCAAGCGTAGTCCTACGTCACAGGACTAATTGGCCTAATCTTCATGGTACTTTAGACCACGATAGAAACACTGGGAGAAATGTCTGTGAGAAAAAAGTTCCTGGGACAAATTGCTCCGGGTAATTTCGTTGGAAACGCAGCTCTAGTTAGTGTTAAAGTAAGTGCTGTCGGTTTTTAAATGGCCACTGTTGATGCCGATGTCCAAGAAAGCAGTGTGGCTGCTGGTTGAAGTAATACTGATATAAATAGTGGGGTCCCAAAGTCTCAACTACTAGTGAAAATGCTTCTATTGTGTATTTTTGTTAACTTAATAGAACTCTTTTCATTTATAAATAATGAAATCAACAGCTGGAAACTAAATAACATGAATAAGCTCCAGACAGTGACTAAAATGACTCATGCTTTTGAACAGCCATCATAATAAAGCGATTCTGTAATTTGTCATTTCAGGAGCCCATAGCTTCCTTTTTTTTCTCTGGGTGTTTTTTTGTCTAGCCTAATTGGTATTTAGCCGTTTTTTTTAAACAACACCAGCACTTGAGCAACAAGTACATGAACAATCCACATTTTAATGAGAATGTTGTTGCTTTAAATGTTTGGGGTCAGTAAGAGTTTTCATTAAATTGATCAAAAGTGACAGAAAAGACCTTTACACGGTTACAATTTTTTTTTATTTTACATAAATGCTGTTCGTTTGCACTTTCTATTGAAACCTTCAAAAAATTTTCACAAAAATTTGAATGAACATTGATAAAAATGAGCAGCAAATCAGCATATCAGAATGATTTCTGAAGGATCATGTGACACCAAGGCCGTAACCATGTCTTGAACATTGGGGATGAATTTTTATAAAGCATATAAAAACAGAACAGTGAACGAAATGTGTAAGTCTAATTCTAGCTGGGAAAAAAAATTTTTTTAGACTATTTGCAAATAATATTTGTATTAATTTACATTAAAATATACATACTTTTATTTGTATGCCTAAAATGGTGCAAGCGTGAAACGTTTCTTCTCTTCACACTCAGGAATGACATGAATCACTTAAATGCTTATTTTCAATTAAAGGGTTACTTCAGCGATTAGCATTAAGCTTTGTATCAGAAAAACCCGGGAGTATATTCAAATTATCGTACTTTCCCCCCTCATATGACACTGAGACGAGAGAATTATGTATTTTATTTCTGGAAAAATTCCTCTGATGATGCAAATATCATCATTTTGTGTCATCGGAGGAGTTTTTGTCCAGAGGCTGAAGACTACAGCCAGCAGGAGGCGCTATTCCCACATGTTTTCAACATCACACTCACAGCGCTCGGCTCGGGAGCTGCGGAGATTCATGTAAATGGAGCGGTGGAGACCAAAGTGAGTGTTTTAACTTTTCAAATGAATTCCTATGAAAGTTAATCTTCCAAAGACATGAACTGAAAATGCGCCAGACTGATCACGTGCTGTGAATGCAGCCGCGAATCCCGCTGTTACCTCCGCTCATATGATGAATGTAATCCGATCCTGCTGCGTTTGTGCCGTGACACTCAGGCTCACTCACATTACGTTGAACAGACACGTTCAGTTTTTAATTTTAGTGTCTCTAACTGAACTGATTTCATGAAAATGAACGCGGTGGGCAAGTGATCCAGCCAGTAGCTGTGCCTAGAGTGGCCTCGTAGGGCAGCGAAGTGCATTCTGGGAATTGTTGTCTTTCATCCCCATGAGACAAAAATACATTTTCTGTGTTTTCTCAGTCTAGAAGGCACCAAACTCAAAAATAATGTCACATTTCTACTACATTAATGACCCAGTTTAAATACAGATTCATCTTCCCAGCGCTGAAGTACCCCTTTAAAAAAGTTGAGTAGATTGCATCACTGGATGTTACTGTCACATGCATTAAATGTTTTGCTTACCTCACTTTCTTTCAATATTAAACTGACGCCTCGCGCTGGAATTCGTGCTCTGCTTCTGTGACTGGTAAACTCCGCCTACTTTGATTTGATTGGCCATCTCAATCATTTTGACATTGGCGAGCGCTGTTAGACCGCTGGGCAAACCAGATGAAAATTTTTACTTTTAAACAATTTTGTCATCCTAACAACAACATACAGAGCGCTGCGTAATTAAGTACAGTACAAGAATTAAAAATTTGTTCATTTCTAATTATTGGAGTGGACTTGACCCCCTCAATGTCTATGGTGGTTACGGCCCTGTGTGACACTGAAGACTGGAGTAATGATGCTGAAAATTCAGCTTTAAAATCACAGGAATAAATTACATTTGTAAATGTATTCAAATTGAAAGCAGTTTTTTTCATTCTAATAATATTTTACAATATTACTGCTGTGTTGTTGATCAACCAATCATTATTATGTGTAAGAAAAATGAAAAATTGTGAAACATATAGTAGATCCCAGACAAAACACCCACATACAAATACAGACCACGCTAATACACATTAGAGCTGAGAGCTCTCGTCGCTTTCATAATCATGGGCACTACACACCAGTGAAGCGACGTCTGTGGCGCCCACGGATATGCTCCATATTCAGAGCTCTAGCAGGGACCGCATGGGTAAAGAGAAAGTGGAAAATTGGAGCCCATTATTGCATGAATACATGCATGTGCAATTTGGCTGTTTAAATTCTTTCTCAGCTTTTGGCATGTGTCTCTTTCTCTCTTTCTCTTGCTTTGTCATTTTTTGGACAGGTTGTGTTATCTTGCTGTCTCTCTCCTATTATCATTACATTGGGCATCATTTGAATATTCTGAATTTTAATCATTTAATTTCCTGTAGTTCTCTCTTTCATTCACTCACTCACTCACCCGCTCTCTCTTTCACCCAGACTTTCAAGCGTTACCGTGTACAGTTTGAGGTGCAGAGAAGACAAGTGGAGACGTGTGTTCAGTCCACTCAGAAGGACGGCAAGCTGACTGCAGATCAGGCTCTGGTCAAACAGGCCTGGGAGAGACTGTCTGCAAGGGTCAGATACACACAAAGCTAATTACAATACATAGACTAACCCTAATCCAAACCCTAATTCTCGTCCATTTGAGGACATTCACAGTATAATATAATAATGATATACTGTAGTATGAAGTATGCACATTCATGCAGTTATTTTTTTTGCCTGCAGCTTTTGGATTGGCATCTACAGCTGGATAGTGGTTTGCCGCATCCTCTGGGTGAAGTTGGTGTGTATTTACATCAGGCAGAGAAGATCCTTCGAGAGGAGCTGGTCCCTCAGCAAACCCATGAAGACACTGCAAAAGCCATTCACAAAAAGAGACTACACGACCAGGTAAAACAGGATGAGGAAGTCTGTTTGCCTGTCTGTGTTGGAGAATGGGTGAATGAGAATCTATCAATGAGTAACAAAGCAGAACCTTCCCTTTCTCTGGATCTTACATGTTTCTGTTTGGGTGTGCAGGAGATCTTCAGGCTTCTTGAAAGACACAAGCAGACCTTGCAGTTAATCCACAGAGACAGATGTGTTAATAATGTCCCCATTCCTATGGAACAGCTGCAAGACATGGCAGAGAGGTAAAATCATGACACATGACCTCAAAGATTAATGAACAGATTCAATTTATAATTTATAATTCAATTTATAATATAATTATCATTTCAATTTGCAATGGCTATAAATAAAACTTTTTATATTATAATACATTCTATTATATTCTATTATATTAATTATATATTTGTTATTGTTACTAAAACTATTAAAATAATTTTCGTTAATGAAGCTGAAATGAAACGATATAGAAATATTACATGAACATTTTTAACCTAAAAATTTAGAATATAATAATTTAGAAATGTTGCCTTGGCGACTAACTGAAATAAAGCAAGTTTTGGTTAAAGTACCAAAGTGACTAAACTGAAAGAAAAGTCATTTGAAGCTAAACAGAATCATATAAAAACAAAACATTACAAAAATGACAATGCGTAACAAAATTACTAAAACTGACAATATAAAATATAATACAATATAAAAAAACTGATTCAAATTATGAATAAATACCATAATAGTATAATAATAATACTAAAATAACACGGTATATTATAGAAAAGGGGGAACAATAATAAATGCAGAATATGCAACTAATCATAAAATCTTATGGTCATAAGATATCAATATTAAATAAGATTAAAAAATAAATAAATAAAGAGGTTTAGCAACATTTAATTATATTATATTATATTATATGCATTATATTATAAATTATATTATATTCATTATAATATTATATATTATATTACATTATATATTATATATATATATATATATATATATATATATATATATATATATATATATATATATATATATATATATATATATATATATATATATATATATATATATTAACCTGTTTTTATTTAACTGCTTTCAGATTAAACTACATATCTACCTCCTCACACATTCACTTGAGCAAACTGGAATTCTGGGAAACGAAATATGGTATGCTGGGGTTTTTGACACTCGCTGAGTCCAAACTGAAGTCCTGGATCATTAAATACGGCCGACTGGAGTCAATGGAGCTTCTGCTACAAAGCTACGGTGTACGTTTACAAACCATTTGTTCTTTCAGCTCCTTCCCTCACAAATAAATGTTCACACACAGTCATGTGATCTTTGCTTGTGTTGATCGTCTGCATCTCTAGGCGTTTGTGGAGGGCCAGCAGTTCTTTGAGAAGTATGAATCCAGCCACCAGGCTCTGATACGAGCCGCCGAGCTCTACATCAAAGCAGACAGCTCAGGTATGCTTCGTGTTCTCAATAATGTTGTGTTTTTTATGCTTAAATGATAGTTTGGTGACTGTCATGGTGTTTCACTGTGCAGTTTTTCTCCTCACTTTATATGAGATTTTGATCCTGGGCCCCATAAATTCTGTGCGGCCTTGAGTGAATCAAAAAAATACATTTGTAATGTACAAATCATATCATGGCTGGGCAGATAAAGGCAGTTTTTTCCAAAGCAAATCCTTCAGATTTCAGCATCGGTGTCCGGAGGGCAGACCGATAGCAGCTCACCTTGTTTCACCCTCAGTGAGTTTAATCCTCGTGGACTCAGAAGTCAATCAGTCTGTGCCTGTAGCATCTTCCTGCTGTGTCCGTCTCTCTCTGTGTTTCATTCTCGCTCTTTTCCGCTTGGTTTTTCTTTCTCTTTCTACGCTCTTTCCTCTCTCCTCGGGCTACTGGTAAATGAGGTTTTCCCAGGCACAGAGCTCAAAAGGGAATTCCAGTCCATTAGTGCAGATACTGCATTCTAATTGGGTTTCTCTGGGCTATAGACTGCCAACATGTTGCTCTGTCCATGCCTCAGGCAACCTCAGCATAGGGGTGGTCTTTGTGATATATATCTGAAGTGTGATTGGAAGATCACAAAGTAGGTCTTTCAGAAGCCAATCACATTATCATGGTGGTTTATTGCAGCGCTACTCAACTGGTAGGTTGCAACTCAAAAAAACGGGTCATTGGTATTTTCTGAAAGTGTTGTAGAGAGTATATTATATTATAAAAATTATTATTATATTATATGCACAAAGAATATGCAGCTAATCATAAAATCTTATAGTTATAAGATGGCAATATGAATTAAGAGTGAATGAATAAAGAGGTTTAACAACTTTTAATATATCATATCATATATGTATCATATCAATCATATTATATCATATCATATATAATTTCTATCATATCTATCATATCATATATCTTATCAATCATATATCATATATCAATCATATTATGTAATATATCATTATATATCATATATCTATAATATCAATCATATATCATATCAATCATATCATATATCATATAATATCAATCATATTATATCATATCATATATCATATAATATATATTATATCAATCATATCATATCATATATCAGTCATATCATATCAATCATATCTTATTTGATCATATATCTAATATCTATTATATAAATTATATTATATTAATTATTTGTGAATTCAGGTTGATTGGATTATATTATATTATTACAGTTTTGTTATTAATATTGTTATTATTAATATAGTTTTCATTAATGAAGCTGAAATAAAATAAAATATAAATATTAAATGAAAAATGTTAACCTTTGTTTTCAAACTGAAATAAAGTTTAGTTGAAGGACTAAAGTGACTAAAACTGAAAAGTAATTTGAAGCTAAACAGAATTATAAAAACAAAACAAAAAAAAAATAATTACAAAACCTAAACTAAAATTAAAAAAATATATAAATTAAAGGTGATTCAAAATAGTAATAAATGCTATAATAGTATTGCAATAATATTAAAATAACAGTATATTATAGAAGGGGGAAAACAATAATAAATGCACAAATAATATGCTGCTAATCATAAAACCATATGGTTATGATATCAGAGCAATATGAATTAAAATAGAGAAATAAATAGGTTTAGCAACTCTAAAAAGGGAAGGATAATGCTTTATATCAAGGATTTATTATAACACTTTATTTGACAGTGTCCTTGTTACACGTTACATGTACTTAAGTAATAACTGTATATTATGCATAATTACATGCAACTAACCCTCAACCAAACCATACCCCTATAATAAATACATGGAGTTAATCAATATTACTCAGTACTTATATAATTACACTGTAACAATGACACCTTAAAATAAAGTGTAACCTTTATTCATTAGTATCATTGTACTAATACTAGTATCAGTATCTTATAGATTTCATAGTACCTTGATGAATCTGTATGTTCATGTTTTGACGTTTCAGTTGAGGGAGGAGTGAAGCTCTTGCTGCGAGAGGTGTCTGATCAGTGGAGGAGTCTGTCGGTGGAGGTGCGGAGTGTGAGGTCCATGCTGGAGGAGGTGCAGTGTAACTGGTTGAGGTACAACAGCTGCGTGGCCTTACTGCAGGCCTGGCTGGAGGACGCTCTGGGGGCTCTCAGACAACCTGAGAACACCAAACGGGTGAGACAACCACATACATGTAGGCATGTCTCTAACAGTAACTAGTAGGGTTATGTTTATAATACATTCTTATTCTCTGTTGTTTTCCCAGGAGTTTTTTCGTAACCTTCCGCACTGGATGGAGCAGCACGCTGCTATGAACGACGCCGGGAACTTTCTGATTGAGACCTGTGATGAAACAGTGACACGTGATGTAAAGCATCAGCTTCTGCTTCTCAATGGAAGATGGAGGGAGCTGTTTCTGAAGGTCAAACAGGTAAGCAAACTCTCACTCGCTCACATCTAAAAAAAATTACAATTCTGTCATTAATTGATAACACCCTCATTCCAACGACAGGGTGAGTAATTATTGACAGAATTTCATTTTTGGGTGAACTATCTCTTTATAGGCGAGAAGCTGGCCAGTTTAAAGGGGTAGTTCACCCAAAAATAAAAATTCTTGTCCTGTCCAAATACACACACATGCGGTTGTGGCGAGGTGGATGAACAAGAGACGTGGAAGGAGCGAGGGGAGACCGGTCTCGAGTCCTCTCATGAGGGAGCTCGGAGGCATATAAGGACGAGAGAGGACCAGGCCCGTTCGTCCACCTCGCCACAGCGGTCTTTGCACTTGACCACTTGTCTACTTACATGACATATTTCCTGTATTTGGCCCAAGTGTTCAAGTAGGCATGAAGACTGCAAGTGTGTATAGAACATTAGGTGACACTTTACTTAAAGCCTTTATGTATAATGCATTATATGTTTTTATAAGTAATTAAAACCAAAGCATTACAATATTCACAGATTCCTTGTTACATCTGAAATTGGTTGTTTTGTGTCTTTTAATGCATTATACTTTATAAAATGTATTATGACTGTGGTTCCAATTAATGAGAGACCATATAGTTCATATAGTTAATGAGACCATATAGTTCTTTATACGGTGCATTACAAGGCATAATAAATGCATTAAAAATAATTTTATTATGCATTATAGATAAAGGCTTTAATTAAAATGTTACCAAACTTTTAATTACCCGATGGGACACACTTATAGTGCTTTCAAGTGTTTACTTTTTTTATATTTTGAATACTTTGCATTGTAAAATGAGCTTCTAAATGTCTGTTCATTATTTGAGATTTTTTGGGTTTAGTGTGCATTAAGGGCACTGCACTTTGGCATTTTTAAGACATGAGAGTCATCTTGCGCACTTACTTCCTGTCGTGTGTACACACTCTCAAGTGGCCAAGACCGCAAGTGTGGGTATTTGGACAGTTTCTCTCATGAAACACCAAAGAAGTTTAGCGTAAATGAGTTTCATGGAAGGAAGAAAGTCATATGGGTTTAATTTCTTTAATAATAAAGTCTGTTCTCTTTTCACAGTACGCTCGTCTTCCTGAGACTCATGTAAGGACACACCAGGATGTCAGCGCAGACATAAAGCAATTTCTGGACACTTCCATTACCAAACTTACCTCACCGCTTCAGGTGTCTTTGTTGGATGTCAAAGCTTTTATGCAGGATGCTGAGGTAAAAAGGGTTAAACATTCTCTGTATTTGGAGTGTGTTTGTTAAAGTGCCCCTATTATGCTATTTTAAAGGCTCCTACAACAGGTTTACATGCATCAAAGGTCAAAAACACTTTCATTTTTTCATAATATACATTGCACATCACCACATTTTTCAACGACTTGACAGATGAATCAGTCTCTCTAAATCCCTCCTTTCTGTGAGCTACTCTGCTCTGATTGGTCTGATGACCCAGTCTGTTGTGATTGGTCTACCGCATACAGCTCGTGTTTCTGAAGCTAAACGCCCATCACCATAACTGAACTTCAGCTCCGGAGGCTTCCTAAAGCTCAGTGATTGTACACACTGTAAAGACAGTAACGATGATGGGGATTTTACCACATCAATCCGAGCGCGAGTCCGATGATGAAACATTGAAGAACTAGTTATTCAACCTGAACCTCCATCACAAGCACGACGTGAGCAGGAGTTTCTCAGTGATGCGCTACTCATTTTGAGGTTCATTATGGGATGTTGATCTGTAATTCCTCCCCATCAGCATTAACAAGTGTGTGTCCATCAACAAACCCATGTGTGTATTTCTCATTTATTGGTGCACATGCGGGAACTGTATCAATAACAGCGCATACGTGAGCCCAGCACTGACGCCAATGACTGATGGAAAACAAATCTCACTCCATCCTTTCTCTTTACTCAAAGTAGTAAGAACGACAGGCGATCTGCATTAATACACACAGTTTGAGGTAATAGTGGCCCACAGCTGATGAGCAGAAGTATTTCAGTAAGACAGTAATAACGGGAGTTAGCCGGAAACTTACACAATATAAAACACAAAACTACGTATTTTGAACACCCGATGGAAAATACACACGTCAATAATTATTCATACTTACAGGTTATGATTCTGAGGAGCTGGTCCAGATAAACTGGTGCTGACTCGTGTCTCAAGAGCAAGTGTTTTGTGAATCCCATGTTGAACTCTGAGATTTGAGGAGCAGTCGTCAGTGAAATGACGTTTGAGGGTCAAGCTGTTCACGGGCGGATGATGTACAACATAGACGAGCATTATGCAAATTAATGTTCTAGTGACGTAGAACCGTAACGCAGTGAGATTCAAAATACAGACGACTCGTTTATGCGGTTCAGAGTCGATTCTTTCTTTTGGGAGACAATAACTTTATTTATTGTGCACTTTCGACTTTACAGCTTTGCAGAACTTTTATATTCATAAATAGGGATATTACACACTGCATGAGAGGGAATATTCGAAAAAACATAATAAGGGCACTTTACATTTTTTCCCTGTATGTGCCAAGTTTCACCTAAGCCTTCTGATATAAGTCACACACATATTGCAGGACATCAAGCACAGGCTGCCTGCTGTGGAAGCACAATATAAGGTGGCTGTACAGCTTCTGGCCAAAGACACTGTTCATGGTGGTGGAACTAAAGCACTTTCTACTTTAACAACAACTGAAGCACAGCTCCACCAGGTTGGTATTATATTATTCATTATATCATTTCTTTCTGAAAAATCATGAATGGAAACCACAGGCTTTCAAAGGCATCAGGAAACATGACATAATTTGTATGGCTGATATTTGGCCCTGAGTATTTGGAGCTTGACAGCCTCTGGTCGCCATTCACTTACATTATAAAATGACTGTTTCTGTGTTCCGCCGAATAAATAAAGACCAGATATGTTTGGAATGATATGAATATATATGTGTGTGTGTGTGTGTAATTGTTTGATTGTATCCCTACAGCTGAAAGAAAAGTGTCCTTTAATTTTGAGGGAGTGCCAGGCTCTATTTCCTCTCTTAGAGGAGCTAGAGAAACAAATCTCAGCTTTCTACCAGACAGCGGAGCACGCCGGACACATCATCACCCAACAGCACAACCAGGAAATGTGTCAGGTCAGGACACACCACTGGGAGAAAAAGATTATCAGACCGTGAAGAATACAGTAATGATGTGCGAATGTTTCTTCCGCAGGAGCTACAGACTCAGCAGCAGACCTGTAAGCGGTGTGTTTGTGCTACGGAGCGCACTTACCTGTCTCTACAGAGGGCGCTGTGCAGTGCCAAATCCCTGCACAATTTTGACATGTCTCTTCTGCAGAACAGAGTGACGGAGATACAGACCACCGCACAGGTCAGACAACATTACAGCTCTGCAATAAAACATTCATACACTACCATTTTTTTCACCCAAAATTGTAAATCCTGTCATTAATTCCTGACCCTCATGTCGTTCCAATCCCGTAAGACCTTCGTTCATCTTCAGAACACAAATGACCCCTCCATAGACAGCAATTTAATTACCACTTCCAATGCCCAGAAAGGTAGTAAAGACATCGTTAAAATAGTCCATGTGACTCCAGTGGCTCAACCTTAATGTTCTGAAGCGACGTGAATACTTTTTGTGCGCTTTAAATAAAAAATGAATACGTTTATTCAGCAAGTTGTTTAAAAATGACACTGATTCAGACACATCTTCTGATGGACCCGGGGTCATAGGGTGTTTCAGGTCTTTATTCGTCATACACCCTCGCAAGGGCGACCCAGCCGGGGGTGAAAGCACTAAACCACAGATTCCCCCTTCGGATACACAGCCATCGCGAGGCATTTTCAGCGGCCAGTGGGATGTTCTTGATGGCTCTTCTGCGCTGCAGTCCTTTAACACCAAAGAGCTTAAAGCTGGGCGTACACGGTGCGATTTTTTGCGGTTGAGGACGACTTTTTTCTCTCAGGAGAAATCGCGTGAACATCGTGGATGCTCTAATGGCCAAGCCGAGCCGAGCATGAGCACCACCCGACCTCACGACCTCACGATCATTTTTTAACATGTTTAAAAAATTTGGGGAGTTGGCGTGATTTTCACCAGCTTATGGCTGTCCCCTATGGCCAAATCATGCACAACCACCGTCACATAGGCTAGATCTATATGAGTATTATCAGGCTATAGCTCAGGGGCTGCAACCATACAGCGTGAATACACTCAGACACACACACACACACTGCGCGCTCGCCTTGTCTCTCTCTCTCTCTCTCTCTCTCTCTCTCTCTGTTCTCTGCTTTTCAACAAGTCATTTGCACACAAATAATGTTTCTTTATTTATTTATTTTTCTTTCTGAAGCTATAGCAGCAACATTGAAAGCCGCAGCCTCTGTGCAGTGCAGTCGTGTCGTGTACCAGCTGCTTTGATGCGATTATAAAGTTAACTGACTCGTAGCGTGTGCAATATCTCACGACCTCCCGAGTGTTCGAATTCGTACAGTGAATGCCCGCCTTAAGGGTTCGATGTTGTGATGTTGCGTCTCTCCCAAGCCCAGGCTCTCCAACCATCAGCACTCGGTGACAAGGTCTGCATATTTAGCCTTCTTGTGCTCATTGGCTTCCTCAATCCTCAGTCGACTCCGATGTTAATGTTATCTCTGAGCGGAGCGGAGTGGTAGCAATGTTTTCGGGGAATTTGAGCTGCCTTCCTAGGTCGACCTGGAGCTGCCTGTCCCGTGCTATGGCTGCCCTCCCGCAGAGCTAGACTGATGAGGTGCCTTCTCCCCAGCTCTGATGAAGGGGATGTTCTGCTTGGGGGTGTGCTGATATTTGCTATCTTGAATAGCTGTGTTGATCGTATCCCCCAAAGACCTCAAAAACTGGCCATGGAGCCAGTGATATTGCCCTTCCCCCAGTGCCTTTGAACAGCAAGTGCCCCTCCTCTGGCACAGTTGGCACGCTGGGGTGTTTGCCATTCCCCAGCTATTAGGTAAATGCCTAATAGTGCATATTAAAAACATGATAAAATCTTACAGACCCTTTTCAACAGACCCTTGACTGGTATTATTTATTTTAAATAATCACCTGCCAATTTTACTTTTTACCTTTTTGCTTTTAAAAAAAAAATTCATCAAGGAATAATTTATCCAAATATTGACAATTCATTATTAATTATTATTCACAAACTTTTGCACAAAAAAAAAACTGAATTCTTTAAAGATTCATCCCAGTCAGCCCCCTTACAACAACACAATAAACACTAACTTTAAAATATAAGCATCATAAAAGTAGTCCAAATGCCTCCTGTGCTATAATCCAAGTCTTCTGAAGATATACAACATATATTCTATATATATATAACCTCTGCTGCATCGCTTCTCTAACTCCTGCTTTTGTTCCACAGAAGAACAAAAACAACTATTGGATGAAGAGCTATAGTTTGTATTTGTCCATCAGTAACTGTGTTCTGCTGTGATCAGGCTTTGATGCAGGAGGCTCTGGAGTGGAGGCAGGTGGCAGAGACTAACGGCAACCTCATGCGGAGGTTTGAGGAGTCTCGTGCCGACCTGGAGAAGGCGCTGCGTGTGGGCCAGGCCTGTTTAAAGGAAAGGGGGGACCCAGATGAGCTGTTCCGCAAACATAATGTACGTCAGTGATGTCTTAATCGGCAAACCCTTCAAACATACTCATCTTGTCCTGTTCTTCTAATTAAGTGTGTAATTATTTGCTCAGGAGTTCTTTGGGCGACTAGACCAGCACATTTTAAGTTCTTATTTAAAGGCGTGTGATGACCTCACTGATATCATCTCAGAGGAAGACCAACAGAGTCTGCGAGAGACGGTCAGAAGACTGCACAAGCAATGGAAGGTCAGTTGGAAGGTCAAAAATGGTGAACATTTTGACAAGTTACCCTTAAAGGATCCATCACGATGCATTTTCTTCCTCCCAGGATATTCAATCTGAGGCTCCATCCCATCTGCTCAGACTCCGGGTGGAAACGCAGGGGCGTTTGGTGATGACCACGCTACAGGAGTGTAGGATAGAGCTGAAAAGGGAGGACAAAGCCCTGCTCACAGCCGGCAGTGAAAGAATGATCAAGGAACACAGGGTGAGATAGAGCAGATAAAGAAAGGTCATGCAAGTGACATTTCATAACCTGAGAGTTATTTCATTTATTTATGTATCTTTACAGGCTTTTTTCAGACAGAAAAACCCACTTTCTGCATGTGAGAAGCGACTAAAGACGATGGAGCATCTCTGTCAGGATCTTCCAGAAAATGATCTAGGCTATCAAACACTGGAGGAAACCAGAGACCGTCTTTCAGAGGTCAGGGGTTTAATAGAGCGAACGCACTTGAGACTGCAAAAGCACCCGGATAAATGGAGAGAGTGGCATGCCAGGTGAGACATAAATACTGAGACGCATTACAGGACAAATCCTGTGCATGCTGTGATTTTCAACAGATTTCTCCCTGAACTCTGAACTCTGAACTCTGGTGAGGCTTGTTGATCAGACAAGTCTTTCTTATCAGGCTAAAAGTTAGTTAAGCAAAGCTAACGGCAGTTAAAAAGCCTGGTAGGGACACAGCACATCAACATCTAAAACACACCGTGTGGAAAAGAAGTACACTTTAGCATCATTTAAAAAAAACAAAAATCATTACGGAAAAATTATACTTTAAAAACTTCAAAATTTAAATGCAAACTGAATGTAAAGTTTTGGGAACCTTTGAATGCATTTAAATGAAAATGTATTATAATTAGAATTTATTTGAAGTATGTTTGACCCTCTTTTTTGACCAAGTAGCACATTTTAAATTCAATATTCATTTCATAATTACTTGTGCTTCAAAATATTGTTCAAGTGTATATCCGACAAGCATTTATTGTAAACAATAAATATTCTTTTTTAAAATAAAAAATACTGTAATTTCTATTGAAACATTTATTTCAATATGTTTGTAACTACACATATGTAATGATGATGTTGCAATTTAGTGCACTTAAAATATATTATTTTAAAGTAAAATTGAATAACACACTACATTTAAAATTATAGTAAAGTATGTTACATTTAGTCAGCACATCAAAATATGTGTACTTATTTAAAGCACTACAAAAGATTATTAAAACATTGATTTAAAATGTACTTTAAAGTAAAATGTTTAATTTGACATTAGTACTAAGTGTGTTTAGAAAATTGGGGCCAGATTTCAGTTTGTGATCTACTAGGAACGTGCAAATTAAAGAACACAGACGCAGCTGGATCATTTCCATAATGACCAACGCAATCTACCAGCAGCGCAAATTTGCGTCTGGTTTAAGACATGAAGAAACATTCAAAGACGCTCCTGAAGGAAACACGACACATTCAGAGACGGGGGTGAAAACTTATTGAATTTGAAGATAAAGGTAAATTGTCTTTTGTTGCTTCCGAACGGCAGCACTAAATTAGAAAAATTTATATTTAAACAAAATAAGAAAAATTTGACATCATCTTGTTCAAAATTTTCACCCCGGCTCTGAATGCGTCTGTGTTTCCTTCTGGAGCATCAGTGATTGTTTGAACCTTTTTAATAGTTGTGTTTGAGTCCCTCACTCGTCCTCAGATCTCAGAATCACAGTCACTGCTGGAAAGGGCTCAGATATGCACAAGATGCTGGAATTGGTGGAATTGCGGAAGAAATTATAGAATTTTAGGATTTTTCTGCTGATCAGGACAAACAAGAGACTCAAGAACAACCATCACAAAACACACACACAGCCATGGATCATCAGGGAACACACACACACACACACACACACACACACACACACACACACACACACACACACACACACACACACACACACACACACACACACACACACACACACACACACACACACACAGCTGTGGATTATCGGGGAATGACACACACACACACACAGCCGTGGATTATCAGGGAATGACACACAAGCACACACTCACACCAGTGGATCATCAGGGAACCACACACACAAGGGTTCATACACTTTTAAATGGGGACATTTTAATAAATGCTGCTTTTTTATTGTCTTGAGGACTATATGTGAAATTTTTTTTTATTGAAAATATCTTATAAATTAAAAAATAACTTATAAGATGCATTTTGTCTGATCTCTCTTATTTTGTTAAAATTATTCATGTTTTCACAGATTCTGCAAGGGCTCACATACTTTTTCTTGCAACTGTATGCTAGTGAGCAGGCTGTGTAAGAATGAATATTTCTTCTTTTGATTGATTGTTTTTGTCTTTTGTGCTGTGCTCCAGGTTCAGTGAGCTGTCTGGATGGCTTCTCTCCCAGCAGACAACGCAAAGTGGTGCTGAAATCTCCTCTGTCCAGGTGAGCTCACCCAAATCTATGTGACTTATTCTCATCTGCATACTGTATACAGTCTGTGTGTGCAGACCACTGTCTGTTATGTGCTTCCAGCTGACCTCTCTCTCCTTCCCTTTGCAGATTCGGCGCCGGGCGGTGAAGGCTCAGGGTGAGACTCTGGACTGGCTCAAAGCTCGTCTCGCTGTGCTGGAGGAGATAAGTCCTGAGAGTGAGGTTCACACACAGAGAGCTGCACTTGATAAACTCTCACAACTGTTTTCTTCACTGCTGCTGTCTCTGTCCGAGGTGAAGAGCGCTCCTCACGTCTGCTAGTTTTAATGCAAGGCGTACTGTTGGCAAATGTCATGTGCCATGTTCACTTTGGAAAGAAAATGTATGCAAAAGAAAATGTTAATATGTGGCTAAGTCTCCATATGCATATTTGCATATCGTCTGTAAGAACATTTTATTGTACAGATATCTGTGTTGTTACTGTTTGACATATTACCTGATGATATTTTGCATGGTTAAACGCTTTTGCTGTTTTCTCAGGATTTTCCAGTTGCAGTGGCCAGTGAAGAGAACATAAAGACTGGAGAGGAGGTGAAGGAGGAGGTGTTTCAGACACAGGAGCACAGAAGAATACTGAATGCAGAGAATATAACCGAAGCCAAACAGATGCTCCTCATTCACCAGGTTGGGACTGTAGAATTAATTTCGATGACACATATAATGCAATAGACGTGATGAATTATACTGATTTTATTTGCTAATCCGATTGATGTGAATAAGTGATTCTTTGTCGTGCGTAATATTCCAAGGGGTGAATCTCTGGATCATTTATATCATTTTTTTATTATTTCATTTACTTCCCTTTACTCTCTTGTCTGTCACACGTTCATGGTGTGTACACAGCAAAATCTGAAGGCACAGGAAGCAAAAGAGACGGATCAAGGTAATTTCTGTAAAGAAGACTGGGCAGCTCAGGAGAAACACTTGCAGGTAACACTTTCAGTCCAATGATATTTACACATATGCCATATTATAATAAAGTTTATTCCCCTTAAAGTGCCTGTAAAAACTGTTCAGAAAGATCTCCATATGTTAGATCATAGCATGTTAGCTGCATAGCCAGGATCCTAACGGTTATTAAAGGGCACCTAGTATGCCCCTTTTTACAATGTGTAATATAAGTCTCAGGTGTCCCCAGAGTGTGCCTGTGAAGTTTCAGATCAAAATTCCTAACAGATCATTTAATATACCATTTTGAAAATGGCAATTTTGGGGTTGAAGAAAATGAGCCGTTCTGTGCGTGGCTCCTTTAATGCAAATGAGCTGCTGAGAGGGCGGAGCCTACACATCTCAGCTCATTCACCGCAGTGAACACGCCAATGAAAACTGAAACATGATATCTGTTTGTTTTAATGATCATCTCTATCGCAGACACGTTCATGTGACATTGCAGTTCTTCATCATCATGAAATAATATCATCTGCATGCGTTTTAAAGCCTTATCGCTCTCAACTTAAACACACACACACACACGCTCCTGTCGCATGCGCACAGAGCTGATGTCAGCACATCCGAGAGTAGTCATTAAACTAGACTAGTTCTCTATCAAACAACAGAAGATAAACAGAAATTCACTCACGGCTCTTGACTGACTGAACTTTAGTAGCTTTAATAAGAACACATCTCTTACTTGGATGCTGCTGTTAATGCTCTAGAGGAGATAAACATGTCGGACTGTGAACAGCTCAGCTACAGGTCTCTGAGGGAGGGGTCTGTGCTAGTATGTCAGTGTTGATCAACATGTGTGGGCGGGGCCTCTGCAGTGCGACGTCACACTGCACAGTAACACTAATAACACTTTAATACATTCACTCATTCATGAACATGATTTCTGCCCGAGTCCGTCGGATTCCTTTCCATCGGCTGTGGAGGTGAAGAGTCAAGACTACAACTCCCATGATTCCACACTCATTCACAACGTCATCAAACTATGCCTTTGTTTTGAATAAGTGACCTCTAGACCTCTAACTTACATACTGTGCCTTTAAATTATTATAATCTTCTACTAGCTAATTCTAGTTCTCATTGTACTTTTTTTTTTTGTTATGTCAAGTTCTAAACTATCTTTATTGAGTAGAAATTGTCAAAATCCTTATTCAGAAAATCACAAAATAATGGAAAAGTCATGTAAACTTTGAATATTGTTGTGGACAGAGGACCTCCAAATTTGTTTCCAGAAGTCAAACATTGTGCACATTTGCATTTTGTGCATAAGTGTAACCCTGTAATGCAACATAAATAATTGGAAAGAAAGGCAACCATTCAAATAACTTGCAGTTAGTAATGTGTCATTCCCATTGCTCTTTAGGTCACTGTGAATGCATGGCAGGAGTTTGATTTGGAGAGAGAGGCCATCTGGCAGTTTGTGTGTCTTGTCAGTCCTGTCCTGCAGAGGGAGCTCATCTTCAGCAACCTGGACAACCTCAAGACTGAAATGAAAAATGTTAAAGTGAGAGGACAGACAAAAAAAAATAGTAGTTACATGTTGGACTGAGAATAATACTCATATCTGTGTGTGTTTGTTTAGGAGCTTCATGAGCAGGGTAACACATTTGCTGTACGAGCCGAGTCCCTGGTGAAGAAGGCAGCGGATATCAAACTTGGTCCTCACAATCAGTCTTTACTACAGGATCAGGCCCAGTCTACAAAAGAGAGACTGCAGGAGATACAGGCCAGCCTCAGGAAAATGTATAACAGCTTTAAGTCTATATCTACTGTACATAGATATACTTCACAATAACGCACATTATTTCTTCTAGCAACCTACATGCAAAATAAAGAAAACTACAATCTGTATGATGCCAGGTTGCAACAGCATCTTTATCAACCTCACTCAGACTACCTGCAGATGCAACAACATTTTGGGGAAATGTTGCCTAAATTGCATTCTGATCCTGTAGTGCTAAAATGATGCAGGCAGTGTGTGTGTGTGTGTGTGTGTGTGTGTGTGTGTGTGTGTGTGTGTGTGTGTGTGTGTGTGTGTGTGTGTGCGCGCGCAAATACTATCAAAATGTATTCTTTATGAATTCCTTAGTTTTGTTTCTTGTGAAAAGAAGTGTGCATTTGTACTTCAAATCTTAAGTGTCTTTCAGATAATATAATATTAATTAAATAAAAGGCCACTTATGTGTACATTCTGAAAAGAGTATATCCTATTTAAGTACAGTATTCCATTAACAAGTACTCTTTTTAAGGGTACTCTTGTTAACAAGGGGTGTTTCTTTCCTGTTTGTCTCTGTTCCAATAGTGTGTCAGATCTGGAGATGATGCACAGATGGTGGCAACGGTTCAGTTGTGAGTCTGAGGCTTTCTTCTCCTGGGTCTGTGATAGTAAGAGTGAGCTTGAAGCTTTCAGCAGATCCTCTGCCAACCTGGAGGAGCAGATTCACACGGTGGAGGTAAACAGAGATAATGACCTGGATCAGAAGACTGTAAATTAATAAACATAACCAAATTAACCAGACAACATGATAGGTTTCATTTAGCGCTCAGTGAATGATGTCTCCTTATTGTTTTCCCACTTAGATGTTGAAGGAGGGCTTAGAGGAGAAGATGAACATCTTTAGCCGATTGGAGACAGAGTTTCAGTCTTTAATTCATTTTGTTGCACCGAATGAGGCAGGGCGAATTAAAGCACGTCTGATGCAGATTGAAAGATACCGGGAGGAGTTTAAGAACAGTGTGGAACAACGAGAGGCAGAGCTTCACTCTAGTTTGAGAAATACAAAACAATTTACTCAAGATCTCAATGAGGTAACACTATATCCATGGCTCTTCTGGTCTGATATATTATTCACGTCACGTTGGATGTGTCATATTTAATGTTTTCATGCATCTTAGGTGGAAGGTTTGCTGAATGGACTACAGGAAAAACTGAACACACCGGTTACTTCCTGTACATCAGCATCAAGAACATATAAAACTCTCCATGAACATATGGTTAGTATTACATGTGTTTGGAACAGACAATTCTTACGATGGTAAGAAGTTAAGGCTGGTTCTGATAGAAAGGTGTGAGAATACACAGTTCATCGCAGTTTGTTGTTTATGGGGTCACCCTTTGAAGTCCACTATATGGAAAAAATCCTGGAATGTTATGTTTCCTCAAAAAACTTAATTTATTTTCGACTGAAGAGAGAAAGACATAAACATCTTGGATGACATGGGGGTGAGTAAATTATCAGGAAATTTAAATTATGAAGTGAACTAATCCTTTAAGGGATTCCATTAGCTGTAGCATGTCTGTTAGTTGCCGTCTCCTAGGATACAGCTTCAGTTTTGTTTTTGTGTTTTAGGGATATTATAATAAGCCATGTGGAAAATATATTGACTGCTGTTTAATAATCCTTAAGAGAACTGTGGAGTAACGAAGACCAAGCCAAAATGCAGAAAGTAAAAATCAATTTGCAGACCGGATTAAAGGATAAGCTATTTACACATGAAGGGCTGCATGGAATAATCCACACATTCAGCCAGAGGTCCATTAGTACAAGACACCCTATAGGGTTTATGCGGAACATCACGTGAACAAACAGGAAAACAGGTCTCATTGCATCTGCTTGTTGGAGAAAGTGTTATATCTGTTATATCTGTGGACTTTTAAGGTAATCAGCTAACCTAGCAAGTTATTTTTATTGTTGGCGTTTTATGCGATTTAAATATCTAAATTAGTGAGATGAAGACATTTTTTTTTAGATAGCAATCTGCAAATGCGATGGACATTGGTTATGCTCATGTAACTGTCGTAGGCCAGTAATAGCTGTGTGTGTAAACCTCACTCCCCTGATCTCAAGAGGCGCTCTAGCAACTGACACTAACGCCTGTGGTCTTTAACCCCCTTGTTAGAGTGCCAATCTTCCATGCAGGCAGGTTCAAATCCCGCTTGAAGCAGGCCGAGTAATACCGGTTACATTTGGTGCCGTGACCCGGATGGGAGTGAGGTTTAGGGGGGTGAGTGTAACTGTCGTAGGCCAGTAAGAGCTGTGCGTCTAAACCTCACTCCCCTGATCTCAAGAGGCGGGCTAGAGACTGTGGTCTTTAGCCCCCTTGTTAGAGCGTCTGTCTCCCACGCTGGTGACCACGGTTTGAATCCCGCTCAGAGCGGGTTGAGTAGGACCGGTTACATTCAGTCCGGGTGGGAGTGAGGTTTAGGGGGGTGAGGGTAACTGTCGTGGGCCAGTAAGAGCTGTGCGTGTAAACCTCACTCCCCTGATCTCAAGAGGCAGGCTAAAGACTGACGATGGAGGCTGTGGTCTTGAGCATCTTAGTAGGTTAAGTATGTTGGTCAGAACCCCCATTAAAGACCATATACTACAAATTTCACTTACCTGTCGCCTTTAAAAATATGATTATATAGAAGGCATTTGAGGCTGATAGAGTAACATTTATTTCCTTCATTCTCAGGATGTAGTGCAGCGTCTACAGCAGCTTGGACCCAGGCTGATGTCTCTGAGTCTGGGCTGGAGGAGGCTGTCTGATGGAGGACGGTTGGAGAAAGCTGTGGCTGACCTTCAGCAAGCTCACCAATTATATACCCAGCAAGCCACTGAAAAACAATCGAAACTGGAGAACCTGTTGACTCTGTGGCAAAGGCATGTGTTTGCATATTTATTTGTTTACATAATGCGTGTTGACTGCGATGAAAGTGATTTTTGTTTCTTAAATTAAAGATTGATAATATCAAAAAACAATGTTTTGCTGTCTGCTTTTTAGATGTGAGCGAGATCTCTCGCTTCTGCAGTCCTGGTTGAACAGGTGTGAATCTCTATGCAGTTCAGATTCTCCCTACCTGACCACAGACAACGTGAAGCTACAGAGCCAGCTTCAGATGCTGCAGGTGAGTGCCAAGTCTGAAAGGCATTTTCTACATCCATGGCTCTGTATGTTTAAAGCTTATTGTCCAAATTATCATCAATAATTTAAAACTCTCTTAAGTCAATTTGGGACACAATGAACCAATGACATATTTTTTCTGTTGTGCCAGGACATGCAGTCAGAAGTTCCCTCTCAGGAGTCTTTATTGGAAAGTTTGGAGACCCGAGCAGAGTCTCTGTACTCCTCAGCCTCAGAGGAAAGGACTGCAGAGATGAGAGATCTTCACTGTAGCCTGGAAGAGAGGTGGTGTTCTCTCAGCACTAGTATACCACTCAGGTAATTATATATATTGTTTACAGTGCATGCATAATTATTATGCAAGTTGATATTCTGATCATATATTTTTTCCAAGCACATTTGACCAATTCCAAACCACATTAATCATAATAACTACTATTATTTTTGTATTTAATCATTTATAAGTGATATATAATTGTTAAGGAAGGCTGGAATTGAAAAATGCATTTATATTCAGGTGTGCATAATTAGCAGGTTTTATAGTTTGTACTTTTATAGTTAAAATGGGCCAAAAAAGAGATTTAACTCACACTGAAAAGGCCAAAATTATTAAATGGTCACTAGAAGGATACAATGCTAGAAATTGCTAAATTAAGGCATGACCAATGGACAAAAAAACGCTCATTGGTTCAGCAAGATCATGCAAAAACATGCCAAGAAGAAAATACGTTAATTGCACAAAAAAAAAAGGAATTAAGGTGAAGAATTAGGTGTGAAGTGCCACCATTTTCCAGACGCTCAACCTACCTCTGACGCAGGTAATGAGCTACTCCACAGTGGTTGCCGTCCCACTTGGTCTAAAAAAGTCAGAATATAAACACTTAACATAGGCGTAGTGATTCAGAATGAGACAAAGCACGGTTTGGAAGATGGATTCATGATGTACTCGCTCATTATATAAATTCTGTACATTATGATCAAAACTTGATGGGTAGGTATTGACCGTTCATTCTGTATTTCCAGGATTCTGGAACTTCAGTCCCATCTTGCTCAGTTGGAGCAGTTCAGTCAGGTCTCGCTTGATCTGACTCAGTGGACTGAGAACTTCCTCAGGCACATTCAGAGCACCTGCAAAGTCAGCATCACTGATCTCCAGATGGCTGAATCCAAAACCAAGGTACATTATGTCATGCAGTCATCATTCTTTTATTAAAGTATTATGGGGGACGTGTGACCGTCATGTAGTGGGATTCGAAATACAAATTACTTGTTTAAGTGGTTCGGAGTTGATTCTTTCTTTTGGGAGACAATAACTTTATTTATCGTGCACTTTCGACTTTATAACTTTGCAGAACGTTTTTGTTCACAAACAGTGATATTACACACTGCATGAAAGGGAATATTCGAAAAACCTTAATAGGGCCACTTTTTTGTCTTGATTGAAAATATATATAATTATCTGGTTTCTCCAATGGTCTAAAGGAGGACAGGACGTCCCTTCAGGCACAAGGAAAGTTATTGGAGTCCTTACAGCCACATCTAGATGCCCTCAGCCCATCTATATCCCCAAACGACCTGCGGAACCTCCAGACCAGGAAGGAGGACTGCCTTCAACACTTTAGTGAAGCACAGAGTTTAATAGAGCATCGAGATGAAGCACTACTCAAATTAAAAGACTTCTATAAGACTTATAATAAAGCCAGAACCTCTCTACAGACATTCCAGGAAGAGGTTGAAGGAAGAGAGAGCTGGGATGACTCCAAAGTCCAGGACATAAATCAGGAACTGGGGGACCTTGCCAAGGAGTTAGCATCTCTGGAGGTGCATGGCATTAGCCTGGATATCATCCTAAACAAGGCACACTTTCATTTACAAGGGGCAGAGGAAGAAAGAACATCCTGCAGAGGGCTGGTGGATGATGTTGCTTTGAGCGTGCAGGTGCTTCAGAGGAGCATTGGGACAAAGCAGAGTGAGGCAGAGGCACTGGCGACCATGTGGAGTTCCTTTAGGGGTCGGAAGGAGCTGATACTCGGGAGTCTGGCAAAGCTGGAGGACAGAGCCAATATACCATGGCCTACAGAGGCCAGCACACAGGCCTTTCAACAGAGGTACAGGCACTTATGTTTTGTTTAACATTACTGTCTTTAGGGGCCTGTCTGATGAGACGTATTATAAATGTTAACACTGCTGTTATTATTAGGGGGCAAGCAACTATTGTATTCTTTGGCATTCTTCTTCTTCCGCTCTGAGAGTCTTTGGCATCCCATAGAACTGCTTGCGAGAAAGTTATGAAATTTGGCACACAGACAGAGGACAGTCTGAACTGTCCCCAAAGCAAATTTGGACTCTCTAACTCAATCCCTCTATTGCCACCAACTGTCCAATGTTGCACTGACGTTTATGCTAATAACTTTTGAATCGTAAGGGCTAGAAACAGAGTTTTCCTCTGATTCCTTGGCTCAAGTCGATTCGTTTGCACCCTGTGACGTCATTATTCGTCATGAAAGTGTTCCTGCCATTTAGAATTTTGCAAAAAACCTACAGTAAAACTACTCCTAGGCCATTGGTCCAATTTTCACGAAAATTGAACCAGATCATCTTCAGACCATGCAGACAAAAAGTAATGGAATTCAAGTCGATTCGCCCAAACCATTCAAGAACACGCGAACGAATTCCGTGAAGTTCCCGCCAAAATGAATGCGAGGCTATATATCCACAATGCTTTCGCGTATTCTGACCAAACTTGGTTTATGTTATGACAACCATGACTTGATTGTATCTGCACAGTTTCGGTGCAGTGCCACCTAGTGGTCAGGAAATATGAAAAATTACTGGTTTTGCCAAAAATCACAAAACTGGTCTCTTTAGATGCCAAGTTGAACAATACCCATTTTTCCCATATTGGTCATTTTGGGCTTCAGCCATTTTGAATTGTGTCGTAAAATGCTGTAATAATTTAATAATAATTTGTTACATTTATATAGTCCTTTTCTAGGCACTCAAATCACTTTACATATAAGAGGTGGGGAATCTCCTCAACCACCACCAATGTGCAATGTGCTATATTTTACAAACAGATTGCCGTTTCTTTACGAAACTCTTCGGCACCACGCCCTGAGAGCACTCAAAACGATTCTGGGCAAAAGTTCAAAAATCTCCAAAGTTATAATGAAATTTCCAAAAATGCGAATTACTTTTGATTAAATTAGCATATTGTCAACTGGTCTTAATAGATTCCTTGGATCATGCCGAGAACATAGATACCAATTTTGTCATTTTTGTCCAAATTTCCTGTCCACCATTTTGATTTTCTTTCAAAACCTACTTTTTTGAACTCCTGCTAGACCAGTTGTCTCTGCAATGCTTTAGTATATTGATACCAAACTTTGCATGTGTCATTGTCACCTTACTCTGACCACAACACACCAGTTTGGTCACAGCGCCACCTATTGGTCTAAAGTGATAAACCATTAAATCAAATTATTATTGATTGTATTAATGGTTTTCCAGGCATTTTGCATAAAATCATCTTAAAATGTCTTTAATTGCTCATTGTTGCAGTTGGTCTGATGTTCCCAGCCGTATTGTTCTTTGTGCTTGGCTCAGATAATTCCTGCTTGCAGCTATATTTTTGGTATAATAGTTATGTATGTTTTACTTGTCAAAAAATGTGGACTTGGTATTGAGGTGTTTAGTTGTTTACTTTGGGCTAATGTGTGATTTTTGTAAGTTTACTGTAATGATGGCAAACCTATATTTTGTGTTATATTGTGTTACTAACTGTCTATGTGTTTGTCAGGTTGTGGTTGCTGAAGCAGTTGGAGGAAGAGCTACAGGCCCTACAGCACAGTCAGCTGTGGTTGGGAGAAAAAGGAGAACAACTGGCCCACAGAGACTCTGAGCTGGCAGGGGAAGCCCAACGGGACGTAGCTTTGGTCCAGTCCACCTGGGAGAGGATTAGGGGGATTATTGTGGAGGAGTGAGTATATTACTATGTTTCCAAGTCTTGGTGTGTATGGATAGATGAATGTTTTGTCAAATTGAACTTGATATGGATGACTTATGGGAGGGAGAGGCTGGACTGGGCCAGTGGGTTGATGGATGGATGTTTTGACTGGTTGTGACTGTTGCCTTGTTTAAATGCAATTTAAATGTGGTTTATTGTGTGTGTGCTGTTTGATGGATATGTGGGTAAATCTCTAAATAGATTACGCTTTGGATTAAAGAAACTGAAGAAAGGGGAGAGTGTTTTAAAGTCCCCCCATGTAATAATTGTATCCCTTAAAACTAATCTTTGATCACCAAAATTACATATTTAAACCATTTTTCCTGTGAAAAAAAAATCGTCATGTCTTAAATTAGCTTGAATGTAACTTTACACCCTTGGTTCATTTAGTATACACAGACCCATGAATATACAAATGAGCCCCGCCTCCACTCACTCACACCAGCTCAGAGATCCACTCGCTCAACTTTTACTCAAGTTACTGTAGTAAACGCTGCACAAAGGCATCGCTCTTCACAATGTCGGACACATAACGGTAATTAATATGATTAGCCTTTAGCTTGACTACGTTATCAAACAGCTAATAATGCTTATGTTACACAAACCATGTTCCCGTTCACCATCTCAGTCTGCCTTCTAAAAATCATCATCCTTAGAAACGCTTTGAACATCACAGAACGTCAGTGGAGAAAGGCATAACATCATAATATACATCGATCATATACACAATTCACCTGCTATATTGATAAATGTACACAATGTTTCATATCAACAGAAAAAATATACCGGTATGGCTTCTCTTGAGTCTCCCCTGCTTCAGAGCAGTCATAGTTAATGATATGCTAAACCCCACCCACACGTTGATGTGATTGGTTACAAGGTAGTTTGTGACATCAGAAACACCAGCGATTACAAACCGTGTTTTTGAGACTGTCTTTGGTTCACTGCAGTTTAAAAGAGAAAATACTCAGCAATGTTGTTCACTTATGAATTTGCACATGGTTTGTCTGAAAGCATATTGAAAACACCACATATACACACAAACTAAATTAAAAACTCTATTTTCACCACAGGGGGTCTTTAAGCTATTGCCATGACTGCAGGGTGTGTTTGCATATTTCTATTGATACTATTGATGTCACTCACTTCATGGCTAAAATCTGAGACTTGGCTGCTTGTGTTTGTCCCCATACAGCCATGACCTTTGTGCAAACCTGCTGGAGCTCTGTCGAGAATACCAGACACTGAGAACCAGAATCAGCTCGGTCGTAGAGAGAGCCCATGCCATCACTGTGGCCCAGTCGGACCCACACAACCCAGAGGACATCCGTAGAGCTCTGTCACGGGTAAGTGCCTCACTGTGTGCCACCTTTTAAACATCAGATTACAATTGTGATAACAAGCACACAGGTAATTTTGTTATCTCTGTTTGCGCAGCTGGAAGCGGTGCGGCCGGAGCTGGCGACCACTAAGGAGGACCTGAATAAGCTCATTGGTTCAGGTAAACGCCTCACCGGTGTGTTAAAGAAGCTTCCAGATGAAAGCATTCAGAGTGAAAATGTCACAACGGAGATGGATGCCATTGTTGATCAGTGGCTGGATGTGAGTGCATTTAATGCTTTTGATTAGATGTCTTAGACATCATTTATTTGGCATGTTTGGTTTAGTCCCCAGCACTTTATGAAATAGCAGGGATTTATCTATCAAGAGGAAGATTTTTCTTATTGTTAAGCTCATTTGTGTACTTGAATTAGTTATTAAGAATGATTGCTCCTACAAATGACTATGTAACAAGTTAATAAGAACTGGATAAAATATGTATTTACTTATTAATTACAAATTTGGCTATTTTTCCTTTATTTTTAACAAATATAGATTCATAATATTGACCATATATTGGTTATCATATAATTATTGTATTTTTTGTGTTTTTTATGATTTATTGATATTTTTAATGTTACATTCAGGGTTGAAAAAAGAATAATAATTCAAATAAAAGGGAGGTATTGATAAAAACCAACAAAACAAATAAATAAATAAATAATAATAATACAATTAAGCACTGAAATGTACAAACATAAATAAACAAAGTAGTATGTGAAGTAAGTACAAATAAAATCCTATACATATACACTGTAAACCCCCTCAAATTTTTTTTTTTTACATCAAAAATTTTAAGTTACAATATTCAGTTTTGAATAAGCTAAGTCCCAAAAGGTCGGCGTGTTCCTTTAACTTAAACTTAAATATTTTAGTAGTGGAAACTTGGCTAAATTTAACTACCTAATTCATTAAATGTTAACTTGCTAATTGGCAACACAATGCTTTGATAGCATTAGCGTAGCAGAGCAATTACTGAATGAGTACGACAGTAAAGATCATTCTCAAACTAAGCTCATGCTCCACTTGTCACCATGATGGCAACCCCTAAAAAACACCACACAACAGAAACACATTTGACTTAAAATGTGTCACAATGAAAAAGAAAGTTGTAAATACTCATAAAAGTTAATTTGAATGAAAATTTAAGTTTACTCTACTCAAACCAATTCATTATTTTGAGCATAATGGTTTACAGTGCATCGTCAGGGATTCGTCTGCTCTGTCACTTGTGGCCGTCTTATTATTTACACCACATGATGCACTTATGGCCAGTGTTCACTATTGTGCAGATCTCTGAGAGGATGGATGCACACATCAGTCTGCACACTCGCTCTCTTGTGCTGTGGAATGACATTAATAAAACGGCCAATGACATCGAGTGTTGGAGTGCCGTCTCTGTCTGTGAGCTCAGTGAGGGAGCTGCCAGTCTCCTTTCCACTCATGACATGGAGGAGCGTCTGACTGAGTTCAAGGTGAGATCCGTATCTAACCCTGCAAAGGTAACATAACATGATGAAATACCAAAATATGCAACTCCCTTCATTTCTGTTTGTACAGCTGGAGTTGGACAATAAGGAGGACGAACTGAAGTCCTTGCAAGAGAAGATGACGGAGCTACAGGAACTGATGAAAACCCAGCACATACACACTGAACTGCAGGTAATCAGTGTTGGGGAAAGTTACTTTGAAAAGTAATGCATTACAGTAATGTCCCGTTTCTCCACTTTATTTTACAGAGTCCTTGTTACACATATTACATGTACTTACCATCGTAAAAACCAATTATGCATAATTACATGCAACTAACCCTCAACCAAACCATACCCCTATAGTAAGTACATGTAGTTAATTAATATTACTCAGTACTTATATATATATATTAACACTGTAACAATGACACCTTAAAATAAAGTGTAACCAAAGTAACTAATTGTGTTACTTAGTTACTTTTTAAGAAAAGTAATGTTACGTTACTTTTGCATTACTTTTTTCACCTGGGCTTGGTTTTTTGTTTTTTATATAACAAACAAGTTCTATTTTGGGGCAAATGTAAAGACCCTTTCACACCAAAATTGAAGTAATAAGCCTCAAGCTGAAGGAAATACAAATTCACACGTGTACAGTCGAATAACAAAAAGTTCCCGCCAAAATGAACATGAGACTATGGCTGAATCGGAAATCGTCCCCTACCTATATCTCCACAACACTTTAGCGTATTCTGACCAACCTTGGTGTGTGTTATGACGTTCATGAACTGAGGTGACCTTCACAGTTTCGGCACAGTGCCGCCTAGTGGTCAGGAGAAATTAAAAATGTTTTTTTTTTTTTTGCTTGTAACTTTTGAACAGTTTGGCCTAAAATCCCAAGATTTGGGATTCTTTAGATTTGGTCCAGCATGGCGACACCCTTTTTGGGTGTGAGCCATTTGTATGGCGCAGCTCAAACAAACCACTCAGCTGTGCTGCTATTCTGGATAACGGAAGAATAGGACGCAGAAGAAAAAAGTTTAACTCTTATTTCACCAATAAAAACAAATAAATCTAAAGTAATTTTTACTTATTTTACTGAATCATCAAAGGGCAGCAGCGAGACATTGGTCAATAAAGTGAGATTAAATGCATACAAATATTTGTTTTATTTAACGTATTTAATTATTGGAGATTTTCATAGTATTCTGATTTTGCATTTTACTAAAGATGTTCATTTTGAGGAATACTGAATCTTTTTTGTACACATGAGATTAGGAAATGCATGCTTACATTTAGTCTAGAGCTACAATAACCCTGACGTTCCCACACAACGCATCTGCACTCTTCTCAACATTGGGACATGAGAGCTGTCAGTCAATAAATGGGAAAACAAAGTAACTTGCGTTACTTATTTGAAAAAGTAACTGAGATATTTTTGTTTTTAAAGTAATGTGTTAATTTTGCTAGTTACTTGAAAAAGTAATCTGATTACGTAACTCTAGTTACTTGTAATGCGTTACCCCCAACACTGCAGATAATCATGTGACATTTGTTGTGGTCAAATATGTAAAGAGAATAAAAACTGGTAAATTTGTCTTTGGCCTTTTGAGGTAATGGCTGCAGATCTGAGAAAGCAGATTTCCCAAGCTTCAGAGGTGTACGAACACACCAGAGGCATGTTTAAAGACTTCAACTCCCAGAGGCAGCAGCTACAAGACCTAATTTCCCAGATTTCAGAACAGCTGAAGACCTCTGAGGACTCGCTGTCAGAGTTTTCAACATCCTCTGACCCAGAGAATTTTGTTAAGATCAAGGTCAGTGAATGGACTGAATATGACTTAAATATAGAGGTAGGAATCTGCAAAGTAGGCTAAGTAAACATGTAGTCTAATCATGTGAAATGAACTGGGTTGGATACATTTCCATCCATGTTTTTTATTACCATTTAACATTCAGTTAAAACCCTGTAAACTCCCTCTGGTCTTCTAGGAGGTTGAGAAGTCACAGAGACAGTTGGAGGTGAGTTTGGACATTGCTAGTGAGTCTCTCAGAGCGCTGTGTAGAGCGTACCCAACTCAGCACCTGACCCTGTTGGGTGACGCTGTCTCCAACCTGGTCAAGAGGAATGAGGAAGTGACACAACACCGCAGCCAGATCCTGGGCTCACTTCAGGATGCTCTACTGCAGCGCTTCAATGGTCAGTGAATTTAAATGAATAAAATTAATAAATTAATTAACAGAAACATGTAATAAATGTTTGTGTGTGTACATACTGTCTTTAAAAATGTGAGGTCAGTAAAAGCTTTTATATAATTTATATAATTATATACATTTATATAAGTCTCTTATGCTCACCAAGGCTGCATCTATTTGATCAAAAAGCCATAAAATCATAATAAAGCATTTTTTTGCAGTTTAACACGTTAAAAATATTTAAAACAAATAACACAGCATCCGTTTTTCCTGTCATTCTTTTGGCTAGCATTACAATATATGAGACCTGAGAGAAAATGAGTCGCAATGAGCCCATTTTCAAAAAATGTCACATTCTCAATTAAAAATCCTTCAAAATGATGTATAGTTTGTTGGATTAAAACAATAAAATACTGAGCTACAAGTCGATAGATTCAGCAAAGTTTTGAGAAAAATCTTTCTAAAGGGTTCAAAACAATATCACCAGCAACCATACCTTACAATCCCTGGTAATAAAACCAAATATTTATAGAAAAAAAAATGTTTTCTACTTTTTTATATACCACAATTGTTTGATTAACATTATTAATGACAGACAGTCTATATGTTCAGACCTACTGTACCGCACGGATCTAATGTAATGTCACACATCAGATGTTTTTCCCCAACAGTTATCCAAACGTTCTGACATAATGTGTGTGTGAATACTTGCCAAGACAGATATTTTGAAATACTGTAATGCTGTCTGAGATGCATCTGTGTACATCATTTGGATCTGTCAGTCAGTGTGAGTGAGATCGTTCACATCGGCATGAGTTGGAAAATCACATTTTATTGATTCAGACTCATGCCATTGAAAATTCACAAAAAATATTTGTGTTAAAAAAATGCCTAACTTGTGCTGAAGCACCAGAAGCAAGTTTTTCATGGACAAAGGAAAGGAACTCCTCTCAGAAAACATCCAAATAAAGACACTTTCAGATGTTTAATTGCCATTAATGCTGTTATTAATGTTCATCAAAGAACAAAGGAAACGTCTCATTGCTCTCGACTGAATAACTTTTGTAGCTTTAAAAAGGATTAATCTATATTTAATTAATCATTTATGCAGTGCAGACTGTTTGATAACTTTATCCAATGTCTGTAGATGTCCTGTTAGACCTACCTGAAAATCTTAAAGCACTGTTTTCAAGGTTACGTGTGTCAAAAACAATGCAAAACGATAACTTTTTGTGCATTTTGACTGGGCCAATAGAAAAAATTGAGCCCTGATATATTGAAGGGCACATATATATGACATTATAATGCTGAATGCCTATAATTAATGGCTAAAATTGAGAAGAAAATCTATTTAATAGAGACATGGTTGGTCATCAGTCATTGATGCCTTTATTCATAATAAGATGCCATTAAACAAATATTTAAATATAGGCTACTGTCTTTATGTTGTTACTACATTAATTTGGAGATTAAATATGGTATGATCACAATACAAAAATATATTAAAAACGATTAATCACGATTAATTACAGAAAAATTCCCTATTTAATTAGTTGACATTTTAAAATGTTCTGTATTCCTGTGCTCAAATCACTCCAGTCTTCAGGGTCACATGATCCTTCAGAAATCATTCTGATATGATGATTTGCTGTTTAAGAAACATTTCTGATTATCAATGTTTCAAAAAGTTGTGCTGCGTAATATTTTTGTGGAATTCAGGATTCATTAATAAAAAATACATATTTGATATATGTATTTTTCTACAATATAAAAGTCACTTTTGACCAGTTTTATGTGTCCTTGCTCAATAAAAGTATTAATTTCTTTATTTAAAAAAATATTATTGACCTCTAACTTTTGAACGGAAGTGCAGGTGTCAGTTATGATAAGCAAAACTAAGACTATAGATGGGATTTTAAAGTGTCTCATGAATAGTTGATAATAGATATTTTATTTATTTATGTTTGTTTGAAATGATTCTGCATGGCACTCCCTTAAAGCATGACTGCCACACACCTGTGCCTCAGATGCTACCTCTCCCACTGACATTATGACAGATCCCGGTGGAATTGGTCGAGGCTGGTTACTAAGACAACAGAGAGCTGTTCCATACACACCTACACAGTCCATCTGGCCGCATGCAGCGACAGCTCACATGCATTTCTCCATATGGACTGTCTTTCTCTCTCTGTCTTTCCTTCTTCTAGAGAAAGCACATGCTTTTCACTATTGGCTCTCTGAGTTGAGGGCTGGAATTGAGGACTGCTTTGAGCAAACAGGAGATGCTGTCGCTATTTCATCCCAGCAACAAAAACTCAAGGTAGCGTCATGCAACAAATGACTCAGCCATGTAATGAAACATTGCACCCGAGCAAAGCAATATGGCTACTACTAATCAGCCATAAAAAACAATAAAGAAATCTTTCAAACCTCCATTAGGGGATAATCTGGATTTGAAATTTGGGAATGGGATTAAGAGCCATTTAACATTGCTAATAGCAATGGTTCATTCTGTCCCTCGTGTAACACGATTAATTTATCCCCTCATTATTAGACTGCGGTGGAGGAAGGCATGGAGGGCGAGGAGCGCTTGGCCCAGGTTTGTGAGGACGGAGAGCGACTCCTGTTGCATCTCACTAGCGGTGGGACTGGAGGCGTACAGGAGCTACTGGACTCTTGTCGGTACGCTTTGGACACATTTGTTATGGAGTGCAGACAGCGCTTACGCTCCCTGGAAGAAAGTGCCACCCTGTTAAACGGGTAAGTAATGCTGTGGAGTCTGCAGTCTATGCTCAGACACTAATGAAACTTCATTTATAATAACTTGATCATTCACACAATGGCAAGAAAAAAGGATGGAGCCTTAGGAGGGATAAAAAAATGTGAGTTCACATGTACTGTTGCTCAGTGAAATTGTCACAATGAAGTATTTCCGGTTTTCCCTGTGCGAATTGTGTTGGGTTCAAGTTTGGTGTACTTTAATACGCACATTTGCAGCACCGACCAATAGCAAGCCTCTTCTTTCGACAGTCACCTCTGTGGGTGGGGATTTGTAAATTGGCAACAACACAGATCTATCTATCTAATGCTAACAACGTGTCAAAACATGCGTGCAATGTGTTAATTCATGCTAGCAACGTTCAGAAACATGTTGATAGTGTTAGCAATATGCTAATTCCTGCTATTAATGTGTTAAAACATGTTAATTCATGTTAACATTCTATTAATTCATGCTAGCGTTGTGCTAATTCATTCTAATTCAACACAGAACTGATCATCCATCCATCGTTCTATCTATCTATCGATCTATCTAACAACGTTATATCATGTTAGCAAAACATGCTAATTATGTTAACAACTGGTTAAAAAATGCTAGCAGTGTGTTAATTCATGCTAGCAACGTTAAAAAAACATGTTAAGTCATGCTAGCAACATGTTAAAACATGTTGTGAATGTTATCAAAATGCTAATTCCTGTTAGCAATGTGTTAAAACAAAGCTAATTAATGTTAGAATTGTATTAATTCATGCTAGCGTTGTGCTAATTCATTCTAATTCAACACAGGACTGATCATCCATCCATCGTTCTATCTGTCTATCTATCGATCTATCTAGCAACGTTATATCATGTTACCAAATGCTAATAATGTTAACAACGTGTTAAAACATGTTAGCAATGTGTTAATTTGTGCTACCAATATTCAACATGTTACGTAATGCTAGCAAAGTGTGCTAAAACATGTTGATAATGTTAGCAAATATGCTAATTCCTGATAGCAATGTGATAAAACATGTTAATTCATGTTAATATTGTATTTATTCATGTTAGCATTGTGCTAATTCATTCTAATTCAACACATAACTGATCATCCATCCATCCATCCATCCATCGTTCTATCTATCTATCTATCTATCTATCTATCTATCTATCTATCTATCTATCTATCTATCTATCTATCTAGCAATGTTATATCATGATAGCAACATGCTAATAATGTTAAC